>JASDQU011245834.1:905-17178 GCA_032191745.1 Picea mariana | reverse complement strand
GTAGAGAGAGGAAAAGATAACATAAGTAATTGCAGATCAGTTCGGAACCATTGGGCTATGGAGTCATAAATATCGTGAATAAGGAAGGCATTTAAACCGCCTATCAAACAAAAGATTAATGTGTCAATAAGGAGAAAGAAGACAGAAAATGTATGAGTGATGAACCATGAAAAATGGGCAAGATGATAGCAGATTCTCTACCGCCTCAGGAATCCATAGATCAGAGAGATCCTACATCCAGACAATAAGAAAAACAGAGAATATCCAACGAACCATGAAAGGTGGGCATGATAGCAACAGATCCTCCATCACCTCAGGAATCCAAAAATCAAAGAGATTACATTCAGATAATAAGGAAAACAGAAGGGTCTAAGTGATGAACGATGAACATGGGCAAGATAGCAACAAATCCTCCATCGCCTCAGGAATCCATAAATCACAGATACTACATTCAGACAAGAAGGAAAGCATGAAACAACGTATAAACTAAGAAGACAGTCTGATAAAAACGATTCAAAGGAATCTTCCATAACATATATTTACAATCCAAACCCTCAGGCATACAAACTAAAAAATTACGGAGCCCTGCTCCTAAAAACTCTCTCGGCTCTCCAGCCTCTGAAAAACACCCCCTTCACTACAAAATCTAAACTGATCTATTTGTAATCAGATCAGTCCACAACTGCCAGCAATCTGGCCTGGCCGTTCCATTCAAAGCCTTATGTCTACGCCTTCTTCTGTCAAACTGTGCATGTATTCCTTTGTCAGACGCAAACTCAGATCAGCATGGGCCTGCAGGAAAAGTCATCCATAGGGGTACCTCAGGCTAACATTTTTGTCTCCTCAACCAGAGCTTTCATGCCTTCTACTTATGGAGTGAGTCGAGGTTTCAACCACCACTCCTTTTTCATTAACTGATCTCTCATCGGGTCGGGAGGAGGCTTAACGCCTAGGGGCTGCCACGCGCTGCTCTCGGATGGACCCTGCTTCCTGCTGGGAATATCAACGGCTCACAACTACTTCGGGAATTCAGGCTTCGGGAGTTTTCTCTGCTTGTTCACGTAAATCTTCCGAAGCGTGAGATCTGTTGACGCATGTCCTCAGCCTTCAATGGCTCAGATTTTACTTCAGGACTTTGGCTCCTCTGCCTAGTCATTAATCCTTGCGGTACTTTGAAATCTCGATCGCCCGAGAGTCGTTGATATGAAATGCTCCTGGGATCTCTGTCGTTGAAAATTGAACCTGCCAGCCTACTTGTTTCAAGCCCGAAATGAGCTTCTTTGAATGCTGCATTTGGACGTTCCTGTGCAACAAAGGGCTTGGTCGTCCTGCGACCCCTTGACAGCTTTATGTGATAACAGTTACACAATTGCATGTTGGACTCAGGGGCATCTGTGAATATCATGCCATTAAAGGTAATGAGGGAGTTCGACCTTACAACCACTAGGCCATATAGGAATATTTGTGCCATGGATGCTAGAGAAGTCAAGGCGTTTGGCATAATCAAGAATTTGGTTGTAAAATTAGTCGCTTATCCAGATATCGCAATTTTGATTGATGTTGTTGTCATAGATATCCCAAATTATTGGGGGATGCTTTTGTCAAGAAAATTTCACATTAGGATAAAATTTGGGAGAGATGCATTCCTTTCCAAGTTCCTAAGCTTTGTGAGACAACATTTGATGACTTAGGAAAGGATGATCATATAGAGGAAGTTCCTTTTGAAGGGCATATCCAACCTTGGAGAATTTACAACAAGTTTCAACCTTGACAACAAGAAAGGCGACCCTGTAGCCTTGAGGGTCCTCTCCCTCTACCTTTGCTTACAATTGAGATAGATAACTTTGGACTTTGTGAAGATCCTAACGTAGAGAGTTTGGTGTAAGATTCTGATGGTTTGGATCTAGAGGAAAATGAAGTCGAATGGTCGTTAAATGACTTACTTGATTTTCAGTATTTCTCGAGAATTGTTGGATACCCAAATGATTGTGAAGATTGTAGAGAAGGACTACCAAGGTTCCATGGACTTAGGGACTCACCTCTTCGGCATACTACATCCTTCATGGATGTTATTTCAAAGCTCGATATTGTTCATGAGGATGTCAAGGTGAAGATGTTAATATTGTCCTTGGATTTTCTTGAGGATGAGATTTTTTATAGTTACGAAGAACTAGGCAAAGGAGAAATCTCATCATTATTAGACTTCTTCAAAAAAAATCTTGAGAAGTAGTCCCCTCTTTACGACATGAGAAACTGTGAGGAGGTTGTCACTGATTTGAGTAAGCACTTTCAACTTTATTTTCAAAGACAAGGCTTGAGTCATGGACACGTGGGTTCTTTTTTCTTCTCTTGGATCTTGAGTGACAGTGAAAAGGAAAGTCAACAATGTCCACACATATTGTAGTTGGAGCCACCCTTAAAAAATTTGTCACTTGGTTACATCAATCCCATATATCATTGGATGGAGAAAGTTTGTGGCATCAACAACCAACGTTGGCCAACTCTTAGGTTCATGCTTCAAAATCATCACCTTATTCTAAACCTAGGAACAATAGGGACTTCATCTTGTGCTTACATTGATACCTCCACATCTTGATCCACAACCCAACAAAGGAGGAGGCTTCATGATGATGATGCTCTCATCAAGTAGTTATACTGGCTATATGATTTCATCGAACATGCTTTTTACTAGCCAACCTTGGTTAGTTAATATGTAAAAAGAATAAGCTCCTTTGACCAATAGAATAGGATTTTTACTTTCCATTGCATTTGCTCGCTTCCATTTGTGTGTTTCCTTCATGCATTGCTTGCTCAGTCTTCTCGATACATTTAATTTCCTTAGAAATATTTCTTTCTTTCATAGTTAAATGTTTAGACTTAGAAAAATTTGATTGCAATGTCATTTGGTTTTCTGTAGAGGTTTTCCAAGGTGGTAGATTCGCCCCGTTTATACGTTACTAATGCTTTGAGTAAGCATGTAGATCACAAATCTAAATGAGATTTTGGAGTTCTCATACACTTTTATTCTAAGAGTGTAGGTCTCCGAGTAGGAGCTAGATGTTTCCCCTTCAGGGGTAACACTCCTGGAGTCGCCTTTCAATCGATGTGGTGTGTTCCAGCTCGCATGGGGTCTTTTGCTCATGCCATCCAGACACAGACATTTTTCTTATTTTCCTTCAATTACAGGATGATCTAGCCTCTAATCGCTCCTGAATTCTATCAAATGACTAAACCATGGTAGACCAACTCTTATCTTTTACACCTCAGATAACATATGCACTTGCTAGATGGTACACTATGCTTTCATTGCACATGATCATGGTACTTTGCTTTGCTTTTCTTGTTGTACTATGTTCATGTATGGATTTGATACTTAGACAAGGTGTTATAACTTCTAAGTGTTGAGATTTGGGTACCTTGGAAAGCGGTCCCCTTGTGTTTGTGAGTCTCTAAACACAAAGGGGGAGACTATTACCCTTAATACTTTACTTTATGTTCTAATTTCCCTTTGACTTAGGAGATTTAAGTCAAAAGTGAGATATGTCACTTAAGTCATAAAGTGACAATTAATTCACTTTGTGGGTGAATTAATAGACATAAAGCAAACTAAGGAAACTTGATAAAGTGGGTTTTCTAAGTGAGATTTTTGAGATTAATTCTCACCCATTGATTAGACTTGGCAAGAGTTAATCTTAGCCATTGGTCTTTTAGGTTTGGCCAAAAAGAGGCTAAAGGAGGCAAAAGGGTAAGGATGAGATTCATTCTTCACTTGAGAGAGTTGAGTGAAGAGGAGGAGAGGAAATGAGGATTTGAAGAAGGAAAAGGAGGCACACTTGAGGAGGAGGGCGCAAGCTACCTTGAGGAATCTTTCATAGCGACTTGTTGCTTGAGCTAGATGGAGGGAGCACCTAGTATGTGGGGGCGCAAGTCTAGAGGAGGCACAGGTTATTGAGGGCACACAAGCTAGAGGAGGGTGCATCCAAAGTGAGGAGACACACTAGCTTGTGAGAGGGGGCATGCTCGAGAGTTGGTGCATTTGCTAGAGGAGGGGCGCACTTGGTATTAGTGTGCACCAAGCCAAGGAGAGGAGGTGCTCTTTGTTGAGATTTGGGTACCTTGGAAAGTGGTCCCCTTGTGTTTGTGAGTCTCTAAACACAAAGGGGGAGACTATTACCCTCATTACTTTACTTTATGTTCTAATTTCACTTTGACTTAAGACTTTAAGTCAAAAGTGAAATATGTCACTTAAGTTATTAAAGTGACATTTAATTCACTTTGTGGGTGAGTTAAAGGAAATAAAGCAAACTAAGGAAAGTGGGTTTCCTAAGTGAGATTTTAGGATTAAATCTCACCCATTGATTAGACATGGCTAGATCAGATCTAGGCCATTGATCTTTTAGGGTTTGGCCAAAGAGAGGCTAAAGGAGGGAATAGGGCAAAGATGAGATTCATTCCTCACTTGAGAGATTTGAGAGGAGAGGAGGAGAAGATCTCTTGGGCGCACATCTTGAGGAGGAGAGGGTGCATGAGGCCAAGGCTTTAGGAGGAGCCATAGCTTGCTAGTAGCTTGCATGGAGAGGCTTCCATGGAGGAGTGGGCTACATCTTGAGGAGGGGCGCATTCACCTTGAGTAGGGGTGCATTTACTAGTTAGGAGAGCCACATTCTTAAGAGAAGAAGGGCGCATCTAGCTTGTGGGAGGTTCCCATCTCATGGAGGAGACTCATTCACCATTGCAAGGTGCACTCTAGAGTGTAGAGGGTGCAAGGGTGAAGGAGGGCGCATACTTGTGGAGTTTTGCCAGAGGAGGGGCACACTTGAGCTTAGTGCACACCATCACTTGGAGGGAGGCACTCTTGAGAGGAGGGTGCTTCAACAAGGGAAAAGCAAAGGAAAGGCAAGGTTAATGATGCAGGAGCATCGTCAGCAAAGCATACATGGAGAGACAACTCAGCACCCTAACGCGCCTTTTGAATCATTTTGGAATCTTGAACGCTGGCGTTTCCTGCAAATCTTTTTGAACGGATTGAAAATTGAAGAAGATCTAAATGCTTGGAAGTTGAACGATCGCGAGAAACCTGGGAGTTTCACTCTTAGCCTTTAATGTAACGGTGCTTAAGGGGTAGTTAGTTTTTTACTTCGAGAAGATAGGTAGTCAGGGGGAACCCTAGGAGCCCTCTAGTATAAGTAGAGGTGTTGTATGCCCAAATGAGGCTACTGGGAATTAGGCTATTGGATACGATGGTAGCTGCAAAGTAGTAGGAGATTGCTGAATTTTGGTTATTGTTTNCAGAGAGATATTGATCTAAATGTGTGGTGTTGTTGTTGTTTAATCTTCTCTATTATTTTGTGTTTCGTGAATGTATGAGTTATACTGTTGAATGTATGAATCTGTGAATTTATGAAGGTATGAATTAGATAAGTTTCACTTGTTTCTCTTCCACGAGCTTACGCAAGGAGTGTGTTGACAGAGTCTGAATCGACTCAGGGCTCAGGAGAGATAACGTGGAATTCGTATGCAAAGTGTGCATATTGTCCGCAAGGAGTGCGTTGATCGAAGGTTTGAACCAGAAGCTCAGGAGGAGTAGCTCGAGAGGTTGCTCGCAGAAGTGTGGGTGAAGATCTGTTGCAAGGCGTGCACAGATCCAAAATCCGACTAAGTGTCGAAGAAAACCCTTCAAAGAGTTAAAGGTTCGAAGGAAGACAAGCTCCAAAGAGTTAACAGGAGAAATCTTTGAAAGGGAGGAGCCCCTTAAGGTTTTCCCAAATTAACGACCAAGATCCCTTCAGGAGGAAGTGGGATCGTTCCAGACCGTCAAATCTGGGAGAGTTCTATGGCGGTTAGCCATAAGTTCTTTCGGAAATTCGTAAACCGGAAGATTTGGGGTGTAGAAGGGTGGAAAACGCCAAAGTCCAAAGTTGTGAAGAGATCCCAACCGTCGATCTACAAGGACACGCATCACCAGTTCGTGAGATTCGAAGAAGAGCTAAGGGAAAAGAGAGGTCGCCCGAAGTGGAGTAAAGGGTGAATCTCAGTCGTCGATCAAGAGAGGCATGTGGTGCTTTCTCTAAGATTCCGGGTACGGAAGACTTCGAAGAATAGTAGATTTGAGACGTGCGGAACTCCCGAAGACCGGAATCTGAACAGATCACAGTCGTTGGCTGTGGGAGAGACGAAAACAGTAGATTTGCTCAGACGAGTTCGCGATTCGGGGTTCGAACAAAAAGGGTGCAATTGTTGCTAAGAACGTCGAAACCCGGAGTTACGAAGCACTCGGGGAACTAAGCCTCGAATCATAGCCGAGGTCGCATGTGGAGAAGGGCCAGCATAAAGGAGCTAATGCCCGAAATTTCAAGATTGTAAAGCGTTAAGGGAAGGGGCCGCGAGTTCCATATAACATGCGCCTAAAGTAATAAAGGGGCATGTGTTTAAGCAAGGCCTAGAGGAGCTAATCCAGCTCAAATAGTTGAAGATCCTTGATCGGGAGGTCACGCAACCCCGAGGATAGAAAGGGGGGGGTTGCATCAGTTAAAGGCAAAGCAAGAGGTCAAGGCACTAGCTAAGGAAGAGGGGTGCACCAACGCAAAGGGTGCCTAGCTTCAAGGGGTTAGCAGGAACATCTTCAAGGGACTCCAAGGCATCCAAGAAGGGTTGCTATTGTACCAGATTCACTTGTATATATTTTCCGTGCTGTACATTTTGCTTTGAGGCCTTCTATATACATCTACTCCAAACTGGTTTTCCCCATGGGGGTTTTTCCAGGGTCATGTTGACCAAAAACTTATGTGTCAATTTCATGCATGCATAGAATTGTTAGATCAGCATTTTAGAGTTGTAAAGATCCCAGGAGTGTTATGTGTTTGAGTTTTATTGCATGTGCTAACATTGGAATGTCAAAACACTTGCAAGGGCACCTCAAACAACACCTAACCAATGAAAATTATCAATAGAAAGTTACCTAATTGTTTGCTGTCCTAAAAGGCAGCAAAGGACAGTTTTGGAAGTTCAAACTTAGAGCTAAAATCTGGTCAAAGAAAGATCAGATTTAGCAGCCTGATAGTACCTCAGTTCTCTTCATTCTTGGGAAGAGGGCGCAAGGTCCAAGGCAAGAGGCTTAGAAAGGTGAAGAGGGCACACCAAGGAAAAGGGCGCATTCTTCAAGGGCTAACAGGCACAAGTTTTGAGGAACTCCATTACAAGCGTGAGTATAAGCTTGGATTGTATCAGGTTCCTTGTGTATTTACTTGTTGTAGCATTTGCTTTCAGATCTCCAATATATATATCTATCTCTCTCACTGGTTTTCCCCATGGGGGTTTTTCCAGGGTCATGTTGACCAAAAACTACATGTGTTCATTTGTCATGTTTTCTTAACCTTTCAGTGGTAGGTTGTTAAAGATCCTAAGAGGGCATTTGATGTTTTGAGTTATATGCATGTGCTAATATTTATGGCAGCCTAAACCATACATTTAACCCATGCAAGAGAGCCTCAAATGGGCATCAAATCACATGACTAAAGGCGGTTTTTCAGGGCAGAAATATCAGACTTAGTGGCTGTCCCAAAACAGTGAGTAAAACAGTTTGGTAAACCTTAAAAATAGTGCCCAGCAGCAGGTCAAAGACAGACCTCTGTTGGCAGCCTTTGGTGCCTCAAAAATCATTACTAAGTTGGTTATGAATGTGGTAAACACCAAAGTGTGATCTAATAAATCTTTATAACATTGAAAACTTTATTATTTTGCCTTGTCGTACCATAGGGGACATAATTATCCATTAGAACTATTGTCAAGTCTTGGGTCAGGTCATACTAATGGTGGTCTAGTTGATGTAGCTTGTTTCATATCCTAAACCATACATAAGACTTTACATTTTTGCATTCACATTCAACTCGTTCATAAAAAAAAATATTCCTGCGCATATTTGACCTTTCATATGTCATCCAACAAGGTCTAAAAAAGCAAATGAAGACTGTATTGTGTAAATCCTAAGTTAAACAAAGCCAAGAAGGCCAAAGATGAAGAGCATAAAGAAAAATTGAAGTAAAAAAAAATAAAACTAGAGCTATGCCACTTCATTAAAAAGCCCTTATCCCAAAGTCCTATGCTAAATAATGCATATCTAAAGAGAGAATTAGAAAATCAAGGAAAATGTAAAGAGGAAGTAAAATAAAGTGTCGAAGTGGAAACTCTAAGCTAAATGCCCCTCCTAAAAGCTTACACATAATTAATGAAGATTGCTAACTCTTGAAAGCTAGTTGGACAAGGCAAAGGACCTAAACATCATCATACATGGCTTTGAGGGTCAATACATGAAGTTTTCCCTTCCCCTTTCGCAAATTAACCATCATATCACCTACTTTTAACCTAGTGACATAGGAAATACCCCTTGTCTTAGGATTTGTCACATGTATAAGGGTTAAAGTTGTCTTCCTATGGTAAAACGTAGGCAAAGTCTAAAATCAACTTATGTTATAATTTTTCTAGAAGAGATCACTTGGTGTGCATCGCCTAATGACTTGTAAGGGGGTTAGACCCACCATTTAACTGGGCACCCTGCATTGGGATCCGTGTACATGCATTGGGGGTAGCAACTATGCTTTGGGATCTGTGTACCAAACCTTGAGATAATGTGTACTTGCTCAGAGATCAATGACATTGCCTTGGGATCCATGTGCATACAGATAGATAGATATATCTACATTGCAATCCATGACACTACATTGGGATACGTGTCATTGCATTGGGATCCATGACAATGCATTGGACGATGACAATGACTCCACATCATCATCATGTGCCACATGGACCATTCCTAGAGGGCACACTTACTTACATGGACACATTTTTTCACACATGTAGCTTACTTGGCCTTACTAACCACACGTGTGGATTTGTTGGGGTCAATCATGAGGTTGTCACACATGTGGACCAGTTTTTTACAAGTTACAATTAGGTTAGGAGTTGGTTGAGATAGTTATGGATCTATTTGACCTCAACTTCATCACAACGCCTCCTTTACTATGCCATAATGTGTTTTTCTCTTGGACCACACCTTTTATTCCATCATTCTTGGTGGTTGGTTGAGATTATTCCACACTTGATGGAGATAGTTAGAGGGGCGCACTTCTTCTTGGACCCTCTTGTTGACTAGATTCATGATTTTCACGAGTGCTCGATCTATTTCTTTATTTTATTCACTAAGAGTTGTAATGGACCTTGGTATCGAGGGCACCTCATGTATTAGCCTGTGGTTTTGCTAAAGCACCTTGTATTTGCTCATTGTATTGTATCCAACACATGGTATCCACACATGGTCTAGAGAGGCATCTTATCTATATAAGGAGGGCTCCTCATTTGTAACTAGTTGGGGAATAAGAGAAAAGCATTTGTCTCAATCAGACTTGTGTTATTTGTCTATCTTGGTAATTATTTGAGGGTTTAAATGTAAAAGGCTAGAAAGAGTGTTTGTATGTAACAAGATATAGTGAAAGAACGAGTTAACAAGGAGCCACAAGAGGAGCATAATTGTTACAGCGAGAGAAGCTTGTGAGGTAAAGTTATTTCCTTACAATCTTTAATCATTTATCTCTAGATTTAGTGTATTGAGTCTAGCAAGCCTTAATTTAATTTCTAGCTCTTAGTTTAGCATAAAATAGGGGCTATTGGGCTACTTCTTGTTACTTAGAAGAATTGGTAGACACTCTTCTCACCACCAATATCTTGAAGCATCCAAGTGTTTTCTTGGGGGAATTTACTGAGTACACCTATGATGTCCTAGAATCCGAAGGCCTAATACAAGGATCAAGCCTCAAGAAAGGACTAGTGTGACCCTACAACCCAAGTGGAAGTCATGCACTGGTCTATTTTATTCTCTTTTTCTCTCACCTTACTTTCAATTTTTCATTTTATTTGTTTTATTTCAATCTAGGAGATTTCAAACTTTTTTTCTTTGTATCTAGATTGTTAAAGTTCAAATTTGGTGGCTAGCCCCTCTTAGATCTAGCTTAGATTAGAATAATTTTGCTAAATCATTTGCTTCAAGTGTCATATTTCTTAACGATTTGCATAAAATCTACTAGTTTATGCCTTCAACAAGCATTTAACTACTTAACATAGCTTGGATCTTGATTTAAACTTGAAATCTTTGGGATAGATCTAAGTCATGACTCATGAGTAAACTTGAATGTGTTTGACAAAACCCTAGCTTCCTTTTGTTTGAGTTTATCTCATCCATCTTAAGCATTGGAAACATCATGATTATTTCAAGTTGTGGCATAATGGATTTTCAATAATTGTGTTTGAATCATTGGTTATCACACTTGACACATGTAAAGGGGCTAATGGTAAAGAAGGCTCAACAATTTAGTTTTAGCACTTACTAAAGACCAACATTTTGTGTTTTGCATAATCTTAACCCTCACATCTAACAAATCAATGGCTTAAAGCGTTGTTGTCGGACTCTTTTTGGACTCCCGAGTCTTGAAGACTCTTGAAGAGTCACCATCGAAAAGATTCGCTCCCCACATACTCCTATATATACTCTTAACTCCCCAAGACTCCTCAAAACTCTTCAATACTCGCTACAGTCTTTAATACTCGAGAGTCTTACCTCATACTCAAGAGTCCATGCCCAAGCTCAGTCGACCCCACATAGCACTCAGAAAAGCCCGCACGTGCGATTTGACCAAGTCAACATTGCTTTGGAGGGAAATTTAGGAGGGAAGTGAGAAGTTTGAGAGGGTAGAAGTCTTTACAAAGACATTTCTCCCCTCATTCTTCCTCATTCCATTTTTTCCATGCCCCATTTCTTCCTTAGAAGAGTGTTGTGCATTGTCATTGTTAGGGAGTTGAGATCATCATCATTTAAGAGGGCAATTGAAGGAGGTTTCATAATCATAAACTGATTGTTGTGTGGATGCTACATCATCATCAATTGGTGGATGCTACATCATCATCAATTGGTTGTTGTGTGGAGGCTTCAATTCATCATTAGTTGTTGTGTGAAGAAGGTCATTGTCTCAAACTCTTAGGCACATTCAAAGTTCAAGTAAGTGGGCAATTATTTAGTTTAGTCACTTAGTTTTTTTTTTGTTTATACATTTATAGCATATACTATAGGGTATGTGGCCTGTGGGCAAAGATGGCATCCTACAAGTTGTGGGTAGAGATGGCATCCTACAGTCATGTAGGATGCCTTCTCTACCAACAGTCCTGTGGGAAAAGATGCCATCCTAAAGGCCTATAGGATGGCTACAAAAAATTAAAATTTAACAATTAAAATTTTAAATGATGCAAGACCACCATGCTATTAACTCTGCCATACATTTTTCCAATCCAAATTCTTATCCATGACACCTAATCCCAGAGGTAAAAGGTCTGGTGATAAGGCATGGGAACATTGTGTTCGAGTGGTTCCAAATGATGACCATCAAGTAAAGTGCAAATATTGTCCCACTACTTATGTATGGGGGCATAAACAGACTGAAACACCACATAGCTAGAGTTCCATGCAAAAATGTCATTGTTTGTGATGGTTTCCCTGCAGAAGTCACAATTGAAATGAAAGTTGCTTTGCAAGTCATCAAAGACCAAAATACTAAGAGAGTTAGAAAAAAGTTTGAAGTTGGAGGGCTGGGTAGATCTCAGATGGCACCTCCAGTTAATTGCTCATTAAATGTTGGAGCAAATCCAAGTAATCTCCTCTTCTTTCTTCCTTCCTCGCACAGCCCTAGGATCTCAACCAACCTTAGACAGTTATAATGAAAAGAGGAGGAAGGAGGAAGAATGGCAGTCAAGAGGTTCTAGTACCATGAAAACCTCTCATTTAACCTTGCAAAGTCTCCTTTTTATCAGCCCATGGTAGATGCAATTGCAAACGTTGGCCCCGGATACAGAGGCCCCTCTTATGGTGCACTTAGGGGGGAAGATCTATATGAGGAGTTGGAGTGTGTGAAGGCACAATTGTAAGACATTAAAATCTCATGGGTGAGTACAGGTTGCACAATTTTGTCAAATGGGTGGACAGATCAAAGGAGTAGAATGATCATCAATTTTCTTGTGGCTTACCCTAAAGGAACCATGTTCCTGAAATCCATTGATGCATCCTCACATGTAAAGGATCCAAATCTGATATATTCATTGTTGGTGGATGTTGTGCAAGAAGTTGGGGTTAAAAATGTTGTCCCAGTAATCACAGACAACGCTGAAAATTATGTGGCAGCTAGAAAATTATTATGTGCACAATATCCTACTATTTTTTGGACCCCATTTGTTGCCCATTACATATATCTAATTTTGGAGGACATAGGGAAGTTGGAGTGGGTGCAAGATATTATACATGAGTGAAAACAAATATCCAAGTACATTTATAACCATGCTTGGGTGTTGAACCTTATGAGAGAGTTCACAAAGGGCGAGCTCAGTCGCCCCGCTATCACATGCTTTGCCACAAACTTTCTCTGCCTCCAAAGCCTTTTGTATGAGTACCAAGCGTTGAGACGGATGTTTTGTAGCCAATGATGGCTATGTTGGAAAGACAACACAAAACTAGATGCAATTGCTGTGAAAATGTCTCTCTTTAAAGATAATTTAAGAGAGAAAAACATCGAGGTTGTCAGCATGACTGAGCCCCTTGTGAAACTGTTGAGGATCATGGATGGAGACAAACCTCTAATGGGATAGATTTATGAGGGCATGGGCATGGATTCATTTAAATATCTTGCTATATGGGAAATTATTGATTCCTGGTAGGACAGGCAACTACATTCAGCGTTGCATGCAACGGGAGCATATCTCAATCTGAGCATATTCTATAATGAGGGGTCTAAAATTCAAAAAGATCTCGAGGTGATGAGAGGTGTGATGATATCCATTGAGAGGATGTACTCGGATCAAGACACACAAGACCAAATCAATATGCAACGAGATATGTACAAGGAATCATTTGGCATGTTTGGATTTAGCTCAACCCAATGTCTTAGGGAGAAGAATATGCCAGGTAAAATTCAATTTGTAAATCGTTACATCGTAATTTTTCTAGTTTTCTTTTTCAAGTCTGCAATTGCAAAACTTGTAATCTTTGATTATTTTATAACATCCCATTGGTGGATAGATTGTGGCTCTGAGACACCACAACTACAAGAATTAGCCATCAAAATTCTGAATCAGCCCTGCAACGCTTCATGTTGTGAGCGTAATTGAACAGTATTTGATCACATCCACACCAAAAAGCACAACAAGTTGGAGCATGAGCAACTGGAGAAGTTGGACTTCATCTACTACAACCTTTGAATGCTCACAAAACAAACGGGCAAAGGATCTGGATCCAATTTTATTAGATAAGATTGATCTAGTCTCTGATTGGGTCTTGGAGGATGACTCTCCTACTAATGATTTGAGCTTGCTTGATGAAGAGACTCAGGATCTCCCTATCGTTCCATTCTCTTAAATGGAAACACCAGATACACCTGCATCACAATGGTTGTTTCAGTCTAGCGATGTTGGCACTAGCTCCTCGAGGGATTATTCTAGGCATTCTTCTAGTCATGCATGAGACTCGAGATTGGACTTGGAGACACTATCTATTTTGATTTTCTAATTATGTTATGAGACTATAAGTTATGTAGTTGAATTGAGAAATATTTGTGAATTTGATCATGGAATCATCTTTCAGTTCACTGTTTTCATTTTGGATATAAATATCAAGTGTCAAATGCTGTGTTATGATATTTTATGAGATGATCTTATGAATTTATGCATAGATTGTGGTTTTATAACTTATATGGATTGGAAAATGTAATTAGTATATTTTTTGTGCACAAAATTTACCATATTTTGAGTATTTTTTCTCTGAAAAGAGTCAAAGAGTCTTCAAGAGTAAGAGTCTGACAACATTGGCTAAAAACTATGTAACAACCTACATGAAATAGCTCAACCTCCCTTGCAATATTGGTTTTTTTTATTGTTGGAAATGGAGATGAATAAGGGTTTATTCATTGAATGCCTTGAATCCTGTAACAAACATAAATATAACAATAATATAACATGCAAATATAAATAAATAAATAATAATCAATATATAATGATGAGACACCTTCCTAATGAAAAATCGCATCTCTTCATGAAAGGGCACCCCTATGTGGGTATATATACGACCCTCGTTCTCATTTGTATTCATTTTATATCATTACTCATACATTTTATTCTATATATATAATTTGTCCTTTATATGTGGATTTCTTTATATTGTTCCAAATATTTTGGATGTGTGTAATTTGAACCAAACAAGTTCACTACATTTGGTATCAGAGCAAATCTGACCTTGGCATTGGCCACACTTATTCAAACTTTGTCTAATCCGACTTTTAGCCAAACCCTATCTTATCAAAGTTTCTTTGACCCTCTGGTCATTGACCACGATTGGCCCTTGGCCATTCGGCATTCAGATTCAGTTAAAGAAAAAAGGTGATTCTGCTGCAAATTTTAAAAAAAAGGTCTAGAAGAAGATAGTTTGCTACCAAGAAAAATTGAAAAAGGATCAGAATGGAAGGAAACAGCCAATAACAAGGATCATTTTGTTGCCAGATTCGTTGTAGCTAGACTAAAAATTAACACAGAAACCAAGGAAAGGCTCGCCAAGACTATCCGTGAGTATACCAGCAAAGCCTCTCTAGGCGACAGAAAAATCAGCGCAAACCGTGGACATATAGCATATCGTTGTTGGAAGCAGTCATTACAGAAACCAAAAAAAAAAAATCACGTGATCGATGTCACACAAAGCCACCAATGCTCGATTACAAGGTCATGCATTGACTTAAGCATTAACTCCATCAAAGAAGAATCGGATCATCACCATATCACTTGAAGCAGTCTCCGAAATTATTTGCCACCATATCAATTGAACTAGTCACTAATTTATAGGAATTCGTGGCAAAAAATTACCGCCACCAGAAATACCATTACAAGCATAAAATTCGTGACTTGTAACAAACAATCACGCATGTCCACTTAGTTGTAAGGATAATCGAAAAAAAWTTATTCAGCCATGATGAAAAAATTGTGAATATCAAAATCATTTCCATCCAAACAGTGAGAGTCGCCTCCAATCAAGGGATTTAACAAATATRTGTGTGTGTGTGTGTGTGTGTATTAATCAAATGTTGACCTATGGAGCCACCTACTTATAGGAAAAGAGTTGCCTGCATATAAGGGTAAGATTGCATATTTTACCGAAGTCAAAGCGATTAGTGGACACTTAGACACACTGTATCCATCTACTAAAAACAACACACATTGTACCATCTGTTGAGATCCATACATCATAGAAAGATCGTGTCCAACAAAGACGTCGTTTGGGATCCTGTGCTCTTTACCCATCCATTGCAAAAAGTATAAAGGAAACAACAAAAACTAAAAACCCTTCTTACGAGTGTTAAAGTAGAATATTAAAAGATTTGGGAAATACCAACGTGGAGTTAAATAACTTCATTTTTTCTAGTGTAAATTTAGTTATTAAAAATTATATATATATATATATATATATATTTTCAATTGAGTACAAAAAAGTGCAAAGGAAAAAATATATGGTGGAAAGATAAAGTGAGTTCTTGAGTAACATATTACAAGAATATTATCAAGGAAGTATACTATACTTAAAAGTATAGTATAAAATATTGGGGGTTGTAGTGAAAGGTTAAAAGATTTTTAATTAAATTCAAAGTAAATGATAACAGATGTCAATATGCTTGGAGTAGTCATGGAACACAAGATTCTCAGAGAGTTTGATACAACTTTGATTATCATAATGCACAACCATCGGCTCCAATTCCATATCTCCCAACTCAACTAATAGTTCATAGAGCCAAATTGCCTCACAACTCGCTAAACATGTTGTTATATACTCTGCCTCTGTTGAATAAGTGCAATCGTTTCCTATTTTCTACTGAACCAGGATATCATACCTGACCCCAAGTTGAAACAAACCTTGGTAGTGCTCTTCCAAAATTCAATGCCTCCAACCTAGTATAAATCATAAGAGCCATGGAGTAATCATCCATCATCTCTTGTCTACCTGATGCCAAAATGAATCGTGCTCTTCAAGTACCTGAGCACATGCTTCGCAACCACCTAGTGAGTCACTCATAGAGATACCATAAACTGACACAAGGTATGCACAACCAATGTTACACTTATCACAATAATATGGGAATTATCACGATATTATCGCCAAAACCCAACTCAACGATAATATCGTTGGTATTTATTACGATAAATTCCA
>JASDQU011245833.1:0-10213 GCA_032191745.1 Picea mariana | reverse complement strand
GTAAATTCTGGCCATTTTGCAACAATTTCCTTAAATGCATAACCATCTGTAGGCATTCGAAGAATGTCATCTTCAATTTTCTTTTTTACATGGTAATCAATAAACTGTGTTATGTTTTGGCACGTGAACATTCGTTGCAAATGTGGAATTATGGGAATATGTCAGAGAAACTTTCGAGGGACCATTTTTGTTACTTGATATGTTCGATATCTACTGATACCACATACTGGGCATTATGTTTTCAATGCATGTTTTCCATAATATATAATATGATCATCAAGACATGCATCTATACTTTAATACTCCATTCCAATGTCTTTCATAATGGCATGTAAATACCGATATGTGGGAGGTAAAATATTTGACGAGGGTAACAGAAATTCAACTAACAATCTAAAACATAAAAATAAATAGTTAATGTAAAGAACAGTAATTGTAAATATTTCATTTTTATTTTACACATTAATTAACACTAAAACAAATGGGGAAAATTCAACCTTTATGTAGATGTGAAGAAACATATTACATACCTTAGGATTTGTGTCATGTAAGTGTTCGACAAATGATTCATAACTTTCAATTTCACCAGCAACAATGTAGTGGAGAGAAGATTTGCTCTTGACCCTTTATAAAGTAGTTTATTTTCCTTTTTAATCAGAGGTTCATCATAAATACCATCACTATTGTCCCCATGATCCTCATCTGGATGAACGAATAAGTCTTGAATCATTTGATTTGTCCCATCATCTTGAAATATGTTATTATTGTCATCTACTTCCATGGGATCATTAACTTGATCTTCATTATCTTCTTCAAGTTATTCATCTTGTACTACAACATCATTCCTGCTACTACTTGGTGATTTGTGCATAAAGTTAGGGGGCAAATCTAACTTTATAATTACAAACAATCATGAAAAATTAGTTCATGTATAAAAAAAATATAAAAGTTTGAGAATACAATAAATATTAAAATATATAATGAAATGTATATATAGCTAATTACCATGGGATGATATTCACTTGATCCCCCATCCATGTGCCCATATTTTCTACAATGTTTTTTAGTTTTTGCTATTAAAACTCTTTTGGGATGTCTAATACAACAATTTTTGCAAGGGAAGTAACATGTAATGTCACCCTCTCTCTTTAATTCTTTTCCCAACTATAATGTTTTCTAACATTCTTCCCCATAGACATATACTGAAAAAAATACTTTGTTTTTATTTGCCAAGAAGACCCACAAACCCTTTTTGAAGTGTCATTATTATAGCAAACTTGTCGCAACATCCTTAAAATGTAACATATTTATATATTTTATAATGTCGCAATTCTGATGATAGTTGACCAAATCAAAGTCGACTTGGTCAAATACTAGGTGATCATTGGAGGGGGAAAACCTAGTTTCCATAACGTCGCAACTGCGACGAATATTTTACCAACATGGAAAGAGAGATGATAGTCCAATGGAGTCTCAATAGAAATGTATTATTCACAATAGCGACATATGTTTGTATGACATCGCACTTGCGACGTTATCGGTCAATATGGAAAAAAATGAAAATTTCCTCTATTTTTCAACAGTATGGCCAATTTTGTCCATAACGTCGCAAATAGAACGTCAAAATTTTTACAATATGTACTAGTGTGATAATATTAAAAA
Organism: Picea mariana; assembly: GCA_032191745.1. NCBI lineage: Eukaryota > Viridiplantae > Streptophyta > Pinopsida > Pinales > Pinaceae > Picea > Picea mariana. The sequence continues at coordinate 8,551 of JASDQU011245833.1, read as the reverse complement.
ATTTGATGATATGGTGAGCTCTTGTAATCCTGGCATAAAAATCCTTGATTTATCCATATGCCGACACTTTTCTAGAATAGATGGCATATATGATCTCGCCAGTTTCATAATACTTAGTGCAACTCATGCCCAACTCTTCCATGACCGCAAGTGGCATTATATTATTTGTTGCACCAGTATCAACTAAATAGTTATGTAATGAAACATCATGGTTTTCAATTGAGATGTAGAAGGGAAAATTTTTACCTCTCAGCTTAGCAGTCGATGGGCTCTGGTTCTGTTTCAGAGTGGTAACAACAACTTTGGTTATTTCTGATGGATCATCCTAAAAATTCAAGATATTCTGCCTCTACTGAGGAATATTCACCACTTCTGTAAAATGAAAGGTTATCCTCAACTTACTTAAGTCCTCCATGACATTATACGTCATTTGAGTTGAGCTTGACACCATGTGTTTTCTTGTGGTTCCAACTGTCACCTTCTCATTCAACACTTTTTCATTGGATTTTTCCTTTTCTTTTTCTTTTTGTTTTTCTTTGTCGGAGTCAACTTTATTCTTTGGTCAATTTAAAAACCCTCTTGTCTGGGCGATGTTTTCTTGTGATTTAGGATCGTTATCTCCCTCTCCACATATGTACATGGACGTCTCACATATGTCCATCTGCACCGTCTTAGAGATTTCATCAGGTAAGTAATAACCTTCTTGCTCAGTCAATTTCTCGTCATAGACATCATCCAAAACAATCGTGTTTGGGGTAGACTGTCTGGGAACCCTTGGTATCGATGGGTCTTTAGTATTATCAAACCTAACTCTGTTTTTGGGGGGAGTTTTCATCCTTTTTTCAGGAATTAGCATTCTTGGGTTTGGCATGTAATTATCTCCCCTTCTCAACTCGATTATTTTGTTCTGCATCTGTTTGATGGTTCTATTCATCTGCGCAATCTCAATTCTTTGCTTTGTTTCATGTTCTGCCACAGGATCAACCTTTACATCAAGTATGGTTCCTTTAAAAAATCCTCCTCCCACCATTTGATTCTGAAACGCCTGAGGTTTAAACTCTTCGTTCTTTCTTAAGATGGAAGCTCCTTGATTATCAATATTCAATCCTCCCATCTACCTTTGTACTCTTCCTAGTATAATGTCTAGCTCAACACCCATTTCAATAATAATTTCTTCCATATCAATGGGCTTAGTCATTGCTTCCTCCAGAGTATCCATTTGGGATGTTATGATGGCGTATTTTACATTCGAGAGAATTTAATTCTTATAACAACCGAGAATGACCGAATCATTTGGTATTTTATCTTATGGGATTCTACTCAAGGTCTTATTGAACCTGAGATTAAAATATCATATCCTTTTGTTCTTCCTCAACCCAATCTGGGTGAAGTCTGTGAGGAGGGTATGGTAGGAAATTGGGGGGGAAACATAGTTAGGAACATGGCTTCGAGGTCATTAAACGAGCGAATGGATATACTGGGAAATGTTTTATACCATTCATAAGATATTTCTGATAAATTTTGCAAAAACAACCTCACCATGACATCATCATATTCAACTCAGTGAAAGTCACAAACGTCAAAAATAAGTGTAGATGCCTCTTTGCATCGATTGTCCCATCTCCATAAAATTCCTTTAAGGTTCCCTTAGGGAGAACTGGGAGTTCATGTTATTCACCTATGAGATTAAGAGGGGAATATCTTACCCTCCTTCTATTTCCAAACCCTGGGATTCCTTGGTTACTTGCAGCATCTATTTCTCCTCCTTGTCTCTCCTCATGATGCTCGATTCGGGGATGTTCGTCTCTTATTGCCATTTTTGAGGAGATTTTAGAATCAAACTTTTCACTTCTAAGGACAGAGAGTTTCTTTCTTTTACTTCGAGTAATGGGTCCCTTGTATTCGTTTAGCTTCAATCTTGACCTTTTTCTTGTGCTGCTCTATCCAATCTTTGATTTCTTCGATCTTGGCATTCTTATCTCCTTTGTCTTCGAAGGATTTCTATTTCTTATTCTTGGACTAAGATCTTCCAAGACCCTTCTAACTCTTCTTGATTCTGGGTTGTTGATATTACCAGATTATAAAACTAATCCAAAATGCTTCATTGATCGTTCAATCCAATTTCTAAATGGGGTCGATTACTCTAGGGTAAATTCATATATTCATTAAAAAAGACGGACCAGGTTCCAAATTTTTAGTTCATGTCCCTAGTATGGTCGCCAAAAATGTTGACGCTTGAATCTGTTAAGACCGAAACAACAACCTCACGAGGATGCAAATCCTCTTGTGTTATTATAGAGGTGTTGCTCCTCTCTTCGAGATTTGTAAAATGTGGGACTTTTTAAATAAGTCTGTCAAAGGAAAGTAAAATAGATATGAAATAAAACGAAAAATGTTTTTTTTTTTTTCTTTTAAAATATATTTTCTAAGAATGGACCAGGAAACACACACATTCATACATGTAAAGTAAATAAACAGAAATTCCTCACATCCATCATAGTAGGGATAAATATCTCTGGTCACATAAAAAATTAAAAGAAAATGATCTGCATGCATAAGAGAACTTTGACATAGTGATACATGGGTATCTCAAATGACTATAAAGATAGATAAACCTCAAATACTTTATATTCAGGAAATCTGGGTTACAAAGTACAACCGAGATTGTTCCCAAAATAGCTCTCTTGGAATTTCTAAAAAATATATAGTTCAATATATATTCTCTTAATTTAAAATGCATTTGTCATAATGATTGGTATTGGGGCTCCCATAGACCATAAAGAAAATATGCATAAGAATGAAGTTAGTAGAAAGAATAAAGTGGGTGGTGGAAGACAACAAGACCTGGTAAGAAGAAAAAAGAAATTATCAGTCTTTGGTTAAACCTTTCTATTTAAAGAGGTGGAGTAACTAGATGAAGAACTTTATAAAGACATTAATATGTGATAAGTATGAACTTACTATGATGGTATCTCATGCTTTGTCACTTACTCATTAATTTCCTTTTATGGCTTTCCTTGTAGGTTACAAGAATCGTCTCAAACATCCTTTGCCCTTCATCGGTAAGTTTGTCAACGACCTTTTTAAACTACTCCTCGATGTAGCTCCTCATTGGTGCCACATTGATTTCATGCCAGATTTTTGTATTGAAGAGATCACCTTCCAAGTCCCTTAGATCAATAGAAATGTTTCGCAAAGCTTCTTCAATATCTTGATTTTTAATCGAATAATCAACTAGCCGGTTTTCCACGCCATCTTCCTATACTCGAGAATGTCGTAGAATTTTTCAAATGATAACCCCTTAAAGATATCAACTTGTTTGTCAAATGCTTGCTTGTTTAAGAACAACGATTTGAGTATCAATTTGGGGTCTTGGACCTCATTGGTTCTCCCATCTAAATATATCTCAATTAGCCTTTTGAATAATTCTTCTCTTCTGGTTATGGCCTGGTTGCATGCTTGGACAATAATATTCAAGTTTTTAACCTTTTCCTTCCAGCATGTGTTTAGTTGTTTTATCTGGTTCGAAGAAGGGAGATCCTCCTCTCTTCTTCTCAAATTTGTCATATTAATAACTTTAAAACCAAATGGTACAACCGCATCGAGATAGAAACCTTCCTTGTTTTTCAATTTTGCATACAGATATTCATGAAAAGCGTGTGCTATCGTTCCAAAAGAGACCATGCTCTTTGATATCTCCCAAGCCTCTGTTATTAATTCCAATATTTTCTTGATATTATTCTCCACATAGCCCCAGGATGATGTGAGGATGCTTGTTGATCCTTTTAATTTTGTTGCAAGTGTGGTAGGCTCGATTGTTGCTAAAGGACTAGCAAGTACTAGAAGAGGCATTAAATCTTCCTCCAATTCTTTGATTTTCTCCTTTAACCTGACATTCTCTGCTTCAAGGCCTCCAATAGAATTATCTAGAGAGTATCCAGTTGCTCGGTTTATTTGGGAAATTTGGGAAGGTCGCATGTTCCATAGGTTAGTCTCTGAACAAGATTTCCCCTTTTTATTCCTTACATCTCTTTTCTCAATAATCAAAATTTTGGACTCATTGTAAAAAACAGCGCTCTAAAATACAAAATATTCCTCTCCGTCGAAGGTCTCGGTCTCAATTATTTCCATATGAGGTTTCTGGTGAGCAGTTTTCTCTAGTTGGTCGACATTGGGGAAAATTTTCTCGATGTCAATTTTGGGTTCCATATACTCGAGGGAGAGGTCATGGATGTCTCTTTCACCTCAAGGTCCCTCCTCTTCTTGCACAATGCTTTTTCTTTTCTTCCTCAAGGGAAGTTTATTAGAACTTTAAATTTTATCAGAAGGAGGGTTCTTATCTCCTCCTTCACTTGAAGAACTATGGGTTACTTTCTTAATTTGGTAGTTCATTGGAGTGCTGCTCCGAGATGTTGTACTATTTGGAGTGACAGTCGAGTATTGGGAACTTTACTCACCCAGACCTTTTCCTCTCTATTTGTATGACTCATTGGTGTTGAGTATCATTTCCAGGTCGTCAGTGTCATGAGCATGAGTTCCTGAACCATTGTCTCCTTCTTCATTCAGAATAACATTAATGAAAGAATTGTTGAAACCAACAACCAATAGATGTTCTACAAAAATACCACTAGCATCGAACCCTTTTAATTTTTTAGAATATTTTAAATTGAGGCTGTGGAAGTGGCCCGTGAATTCATCAATCTTGTTCATATTTCTAAATATGAAATCCCCAACTTTCCAAGGAAGAGGTAAGAATTGTTTTTTTCTATTTTCATGGAAAAAATGCAACCAGTAGTTGTACTTCCTTGCTATTTCAGCAACAAACATCCTCGAATATGAAGGGTCCATATTTACTCTGGAGCTCGGAACTTCGGAGGTTTTCTACCAATCCCCAACCATCAGTCATCAACGATTGAAGATTTTCTTTGGTCGATATTCAACCCTTCACCAAACTCGTCGATCCCTGAACATCGGTCAGCGAAGATCAGAGATTTTCTTTGGTAAATTTCAACCCTTCACCCAACTTGTCGATCCATGACAATCGGTCGTCGACGATCTTTGTTGGGGAACTTCCACACTTAGAATTTTTGACAAAAATTCTAGGTGAATCTGGGTCGTTCATCTCTCAGCCAAGATGACCTTGACCATTGATTTTCTCCAACTCCCCAAACAATTGAAATGAAATACGAATCGTTGATGTTCCTCATTTTCAAATCGTCAAATCATCCCTAGCTGTCGATTTGGAAATTTAACCAAACTTTGTAAACATTCAAATTTTTAAAATTTTTCAATGATGAATCAAGAATGTTGATCCAAGATCAAACAAGATATCGACTGACGATTCTCCAAACTCGATCCAACATTACAGAGACCATTAAATATTGAATTTTTTGACCTTCCAAGTCGAATTCAGCTCCCCAACTTCGCATATTGAATCCTTAACTTCTCAGACAATCCTAGAATCATTCAAACTCAGATCCATTCATGATTTTGAGGGATTTAACTCAATGTTTCCACCATATTTCCCCAAATTCACAAAAATATATAAAATCTATGACAACGAATATTCCTGATTTACACTTGTTCAATTGTCCCGCAACAATCTGGTGTTTGAACCAGAAGCTCTGATACCAATTTTTAACATCCCCAACTCCCCAAGTCGAGAACGCCACTACAATTATTCTATGTTACCAAACTGTAACATACCCAGCCTCCCACAAGATGGGCATACCACACCAAGAACGCACCTCTTGGATGATTTGGAAAATATGATAACAATTAATTAATAAAGAATCATGAAATGCATACATGCAATGATCAAGATTCATACCACAACATAAAATACATGCACAACATCAACTAGAAAGCATGCATATTATACGTACAATATCAAGTATAATAATTTGATACGCAGTGGAAATAAATACATATGCAAAGGAAACCATAACAGAGAGAACTTATCTTTTATAAAAGAAGACACAAACTAGATACAGACCAAGGACGTTCCACCCAACCATATACATTGTTGTTCCAAGTCTTAACAAAAGTAACACCCCCAAGCTAGGGCTATGAATCCACAAGGGTGGTTCCAGAGTGTTACTTGGCTTCCCAAACCAGTTAGCACTCAAGATCTCATAGTCTTCTCCAACACTCACAACAATCCAAGTTCCCATCTCTCTTCTACCCATCTTGCACCACCCAAGAGAATATACCTCCACCCTTCTCTTCCATGCAGTCCCTCACTAAATCCCTCTCCTTCTAGGGCTCTAGTGAAAATGGTCCTGAATATCCATGCTAGGACTCTCAAGACTCAAAAATGTGATCAAAGTTGAACACAAGCCAATCATCTCAGACATGCAGGCCTCAAATCATGGCTGGATTATACCAGCAATCTCTACAGCCAACAAAATTGTGGCTTCTCTTTAGTAGTTGGTCTTCCTTTCCCAAGCCAAGACACCAAAATGAGGAAATATGAATGAGTGAAGGAATGAATGGAGTGCATATTCCACGAGAGAGGATGAACAGTGAAAAAAATGGGTGAATGAACACATGAGGCGACCAAAAACAATACCAGAATGGGAATGGGGATGAGAGTGAGCGAATGATCAAAACAAATGAGAGAATTTGCCAACGCCAGAACCCCTTCCACAGACCAGGGATGAGTGTTTGTAATTCATGGGGATTAAGACCCTCTTGTCCTTCCCCCAAGAGCTCACGTAACTGATTCCCCCCCCATTATACAAAATGGGTAATATAAAATAAATAAGCACTTAGCCCCTCAAGCCCCCTCTCTTGTGGAATTATATCCCCCTCAAGGATGATTTTAGGGGCTAAATTTCACTCATGGGCTAATTTTCCATGGTTTTTAAAAAAACAAGATTCGCTATTTTAAAAATGATTCGCCCAAATTCTATAGGATAAAATTATTTTACCTTAAAAATCGCCAAAATTTTATAAAAACTATACAAAATACATAGAAATTTGAATATTTTTACAAAAAAAACACCAAACATTTATAGTTGACATATGAAGGATTAGTAAGATTCGCCAAAATTTCTACATTTTAAAATAAATTTCCATCCTTAAAATCATCCCTAATCCCCCTATAACTCTAGTCCTTATCCTGTTAGGATATTTAGGCACTTAGGAGTTAGTTAAGATCTACTTGGTCTAATGTGTCGTTAGGTAAAAGTGTGTTTCTTTAGTATGCATTTGTAGTTAGGAAATTTGACGGTCACGATATGTTCCTGACATAGAGTGATCTGACGGTTCATACTCTCCTTGATCTTAACGACCATTGATCCGTGGCTTAACACCCGATTGATCCATGATCCCTATTTAAAGAGCATGGATGTTCATTTTTTGATGATCAATTGTGAGAAACTCTCTTCTAAAATCTCTCTGTAATCTTTTTATTTTGCATTAATAAACTGCTCCAAGTGGCCACGTTGGTTGGGGTCATGGATGTTTCCTCGTAGGGGTTTTACCATGTCAAAACATCGATGTGTTGATCTTTGATATGGTTATGTGAGTGGTTACTAAAGGTGTTCACCCTCTGTTAGAATACCTATGTTGTCAAACATGGTATCAAAGCCTGTTTGAAGACCCGCTCCTATTGTAGATCAAGATCATGAAGTCGAGTTACCTCATCTCCATTTTATGTCATTTCTATACATTTATGGGCTGAGAGGATTGTTCCATTTCATCTGGAGCACTCTTTTTAGTCATGAACACTTTTCGTTTCACTCTAAAAGGTTTCCGTTTTCCCAAGATACGACCATTACAGTCAGATCTGGATGTATAAAGCCTAAATACACATTTTTTAAATTTTTGCAAAGTACTATTTTGGTTTTATTTCAGTTTGATATTATTTGTTTCTAGGTTGCTACTCTTTTAGATCTGCGTATGCTCTTTTCCCCATTCCCTGTTCGATCTCGTCAAATCAGAAGCAGATAGGAAAAGGTGCATCTTCCGGGTAAGCTAACCGAGATCTAACCCTTGTTGTCATCAAGAAGCAAAATTGTTTTCTTGTGTGAAAAGAGTTTTTTTTTAGCACACTCTCCAAGGCCGTCTTCAACAACAACACCAACAACACCCCCAATCCTCTTGCAAAACAATACAATATATTTTGCTAGACCATTTGGTTAAAAGTTGCCTTATTAAGTAGGAGGTCTTGAGTTCAAGTCTCTCTTTTGTTACTTTTTTTTGAAAAAGTTCATGCTAAAATTGTAAAGTGTATTTCACTTCAAGTATAAAAGTGAATCACTATACGTAGCTTTAATATTTTATTTTAGAGTTATTTATTTTGCATGAAGTAACTACATTGTAAAAGTGATCCCCACTTCTCTTTATAAAAGTGGGTCATTTGATAAAACAACTTACACCACCACATGGTCCTTTGGTTACCGTTTATGCCTTTTTTTTAAAAGGGTACAACTTTCACATCCGAAGTCCGTTTTTAGTGTCGTTTATTTTTTTTAAACCGAAAACCATTCAGATCATCAGTTTCAGTTTTTAAATCCATGTTATCTTCATATTTAATATGGCTTAT
>JASDQU011245832.1:15790-25804 GCA_032191745.1 Picea mariana | reverse complement strand
GGATGAGAACTTGGCTCCACAAGTTGACCTTCTCCTCTTGTGAGTTTCAACCTTGTGAGCATCAGAAACAAAACACTTGCAAACAATCAAGTCTTCAAAAACCAGTGCTCTGATACCAACTTGATCTAAAAATGAAGAAGACTTGAAATCTTGAAAATATTTGCAAGTAAAGTTTGTGTTAAAATCAAATGGATCAACTTTGCAACACATATTAATAGGATTTACTCATTTAAGACACAAATAAACAGCAGCATAATCAATGAAAATAAGCACATAAACATAGCAAGTGATAAAGGATTTCACCCCTCTCTTGGGCTACATCTCCTGGTCCAGCTTCCAATGGATCATTATTATTAATTGCTCAAAGTGCTCAAAAAACATGCTTTACAATGCTCAAATTGACCAACACATTGCTCCAATGGCTTCAGAGCATCCAAAAACCCCTAGCTGGGCTTTTTCAGCACCTCGTTTGGCCAAAAAACGAAGAAGTTAGGCTTCTTTGAAGTCTCCCCTTCAAGCTTGTTGTCTCTGCGTCTACAAAATGCACCCCTTCTTCATGCAACCTAGCACACATGCTATTTAAAGAGTAAAAACCTAGCACTGGACGCAACCGTGCCAATGGTGGGAACTATAGGATGGTTATGGGCACGCCAGCCCCTAACTGCCTAGCTCTCGGGCACATGAGGGTCATCCATACGACCTCAGGCTAGCAACAGAAATCAACCGTTTCAAACCCCGCGCCCTCGGTTGTGGTCACATGTGGTTATGTATATAACCACGGGCTACATGTTTTAAAAACCCCGTGCGCTATTTTACAAAGGGTATGGTCATATATATAAAACCATGCGACCAGGGCTCCATTCAAAACACAACTCAACCCCGTGCCCTCTGTGTGATATGTGGTCACATAGTAACACAAAAAAAAAAACCACGAGCTGGGGCTAAGCCCCATCCCAACCCCCGCCCACATTTACAATAGTTCAAACTTAAATTAAATACGAATTGTTATATAGTAAGCAACAACATGTGGGCGCATTAGTAGGGCGGATCTTGCCAAGACTTTGGACTATGGGAGAGGTCACCAGTTCGAATCCCACGGACTCCACATAAAAATTTTAAATAACAAGCAAATAGCCAATAAAGGGGTGCCACATGGCAGCCCATGACTGGGCCATGTGGCACCTTACCATTGACCAAAATGATGCCATGTGTCGCATTCTGATTCAACCATATCTGCCAATCCAAAACTGCCACGTCAGCGTACGGACTCTGCCACGTTAGCCTGTATGGACTGTACAGTCAGCGTCCTTTTTTTTGCCCATTTAACAATTCGAACATATCGTGATATCTCTCGCTCCTGACATTCGTTTGAGACGAAACAAGTTGCGTTGGTTTCACAATGACAAGGCCTACGCTCTCGTTTGATTTGAAGCGATTCCAAGCACTTTGAATTTTTGAGCAAAATTTGATCCCCTGATCATACCTCCCCATTGGGAAGCTTTTGGACCTCCAAAAGACTATTTTTAGTCTATGTGAAGATGAGGGTATAATTCCCTCACCCTTCCAACCTCAATCCACTTGGCTTTGCTTGGATTTGTTCCTTTAAGACCAACTCGAAGATACTCCACATTTCCTCGTTTTGAAGTTCGCATTCTCCTGTCAAGGATGGTGTCTTCATGCAATTCTGTAAGATATTCTAGGGAAAAATCATCTATAGAAGGAATTTGAACATGCTCTCCATGATCATCAATCAACAGAGGCTCATACAATTTCAAATTCTCAACATTAACAACTGCACTTTCTCCCTATGGAATACATAGCTTTCCAAGATGATACAAAAGATTATTATGCACATGGTAATCCAATTCTTCAACATGGTTAGAGTGGCACAAAGTTTCATATACTTCTTTGAAATTAGTATCCAAAGCATATTGATCCACATAACTTTCATGCATTATAGGACTATGCTTAAGAATAACTGAAGCACTAATAATAGGCTTTGAAAGCATATCAACGACTTTGTTAAAAATGCCCTTCTTATACCTGATAACCATGTGAAACTGTTGAAGAAAACCCATCCATATGAAGTGCCTAGCTTGTTGTATCTTTGTCTGTGATGGTAAGTATTGCAGTGGTTGATGATCGGTGTGAACAATGGTTTCTTTTCCCAACAAATAATGTTTCCATTTTTTTACACTTTGAACCAATGCATACAATAATGTTTGAGATGAAACGAGTTGCGTTGGGTTCGCAATGACGAGGCCTATGCTCTCGTTCGATTTGAAGCGATTCCGAGCACTTTGAATTTTTGAGCAAAATTTGATCCCCTGATCACTAACCCATCTGCTAAAATATTTTGACCCCTGGGCATCACCTGCAAATCAACTTCAGTGAAACATTTAAGGGCATCCAAAACAACATTTCTATAATCTCTAAGACTAGGATGTTTTGCTGCGTACTCACCATTAATTTGTCTAATATTAATTCAAAATCGCCTCTTACCATGATTTGTTTGGCACCAACCTTCTTTAATAGTTTCAAACCAAGCATCAAAGCTTTGTACTCTGCTATGTTGTTAGTGCATTGAAAATTCAATCTGTAAGAATGGTTTTCTGAATACCTGGATTTGTGATTGTGCAACCAAACTCCTACTCCAACTCTTTCTTTGCTTATAGCTCCATCGAAGTCCATGCTCCAGAAATTTGCTGGCAATTCTTTGCTTATTACGAGTTTCTTCCCTTTTGCCTCAGTGATTTCTTGGTCTTCGTTCAGCTCAAATGTATCTTCTTCCAGCTAAGCGATTTTTTCTCCCATATCACCGTCGTTATATAGGATAAAGGAGTCTATATCAGAGTGTGCAGAGTAAAGAGGATAGTTATGTGGTTTTTCTTGGCTGTTGACCATATTTTTCATCAGCGTCTCTCTGTATAGTATTCTATGTTGTCCGAATACTGGGATGGTGGCATATGACATATCCAACTACAAAGTACCTTTCAATTTAGCTCCCCAAGACCTGGATAGCAACATACCATATTTTGGGGGAATGTCCACGACCACAACATCCATAACCATGCTTTTTTATGGAATCTGAACTAGGGTGATACATAAGTCCTTGATCAACCCGATACATCTGAATTTGTTGGAGTCAAAAGAGTGTAAATCCTTGTAAGGTCTGGTGACCTTGAGTCCCATTTTTTCCATCACTGCTTTAGGCATCAGGTTATGGGAAGCACCCGAATCTAACATAGAATTGTGCAGAATTAGGTTGTGTATATTAAGGATGATGTAAAAAGGAGGGACAATGCCAGTGTCAATCTGACCATCAAATTCAGGGCCAAACAGGATTTCAGGTTGATCATCGGTAAGATTTATCATTTCTGAATGAGTCATCGATCCAACGGTTAAGGCCTTCATGCCTATATCAGGTTCAATGCTCAGTGCTTTGATCACCTATGATCGGTAAGTGTCCTTTCTCATCAACTCAGAAAGGGGAATGAGAATTTTCACTTTGGCTAATTCCCCTTCAAGGCTGAAAGGGGTAGATGCTTTGCTTTGGCTCGGCAATTCTGATTTATCCACCATAGTCTTCTGAGCAGAAGTACTTGGTCAGTTGGTTGATGAAACCTTAGTCTACATTGATATTTGTAAAATGGTAGGATTTATTTTTGATGGAGCTTCAACCTTGCCTATCTCAGGGATCTTCTTGGTAGAAGGCTCAGGGGCTTTTTCGGTTTTGACTATTTTCTTCGTTTCGGTTACCTTTTTTGGGGAACTTTCATCTGTCTTTTTATTTCACAGATTGTACTGCCTGTGTACCTCCATAATGGAATTTTCAAATGCCTCTTGTTCGGTCTCTTCGGCTTCCTCACTCACCTTTGTTTGAGAAAAAAGGAAAAGTTCTTTCTCTTCCCGAGTAAGGAAAATGGCTTCATTATCGTGAATTCCTATGAGGTTTATGTGTGTGTCTTCTAATTCTCCAATTACCTCCTCACCCTCGTTGGCATAATTTTCCTGTAGGGGTGGTCTGATCTATTGATCAGTACCCCTCTGTTCTCTTTGATCCCTGGGATCTCTCTGCCTGATTTGAGGAGGATTTCTTCTGAAGTTAGGATTCCGAATTTGTGGAGCAGGTTGGTTTCCTCTAGGGGGATTTCTTTCGGTTAAAGTAAGTCTCTCCATCATCCTCTCCACTGCCCTAGCTAAGGAATCTAGTTTTGTATCAAAAGAAGATGTGGAAGGTTCCTTTGTAATCGCAACTCTCCTCTCCATCCTCTGTCGTTCTCTTTTAGCCAACGGGTTAGCTTCTACACTTATCACGCTTTTTTGCATGTCCTCCAGGGTGCTAGAGTTTCTTTCCCTTAATTGATATGACATATCAGCATCAAAACCGTCAGGGAATTTTATCAGTGCCAAACCTTGCGAGGGTTTAATATCAGCTGGAATCGCATTGTACAAATTGTTGAAATGGGTGCAGTAGTCTTGTACTGTCTCTCCTTGATTCCTTCTGATGTTTTTGTATTCTGACAAGATTTGGAGAGGGTTTTTCTTTACCTCCCATCTATCTAGAAAACTTCTTTGAAATGCAGTAAGTTCAACCACTGAAGCAACACATAATCCTTTATACCATTTCTTAACATCCCCAGTCAGACTCTGTGCAAAAATTCTCAATTGAATGTCAGCTTCATCCACTTCCTGTAAGTCAAAATAGTCATTCATTTTATCAACATGTTGTTGTGCATTCAAGGGCCCTGTACCATCGAACTGTGGGAGTCTCATTTGATAATCCTGGGGCATGTCATGTAAAGGTGCAGCCAACAACAAGGGAGCATATATGGCCGCCATGATAGGTGGAGGGGGTGGGACAACAACCTGAATGATGGGTGGGGCGGTGGCAAAAAATGAGGAGGATGAGGGGCTAGCTGGCACAGAGTGAGCGGTTTGAGGTTTTGTAGTGGGAGATAGTACTTCAGGGGTCTGGGGTTGTAGGATGGCTGGATCTAAAATGGTTTCAGTCACAAAGCTATCATATTTCATTCTAAATAGGATTTGTTCAAATATTGTGTCAAAGTCAAGATCTTGAAGGGCAACAAGTTCCTCTGGAAGAGAAGGGGACCTGTGAAGGGGACTACGACTCCCTGAACCTTCTGCAATGGTCTTCTTTCTGAGTAACTGTTCTGGATTATCAGTTGCTATCGTAGGTTCCGGGTCTGGGTGGGATCGAGTATAAGCTCTTTTAGGAGCCATATTTTTTAATTTTATATATTTTAATTTTTTTTATGAATCTGAAATTACTATGTACAAGCATTTAACAACCTCTGAACATTATTTGTTTCTCAGATTTATAATTTTTTCGGAAACAAAATTTTCTTCTAGGGAAAAAGGAAAGTGGGGTGGAATGTTTTTTCAGTTCCCCAGTATGGTCGCCACTATGTTATTGCTCTGTAAATTCCCAGAGGTTGTCATAGTGGAAGAAATTTACAAGAGGTAACTTTATCCAACCACTTCGAAACTAGAATCTAGCCCTACCAACTTCAAAGAGGGATCTCTCTGTATGATTTAGCAATGTTTTAACTTTAATATATTAGTCCAGTTAAGTAAAATAAGATTGAAAAGTTGTGTTGTTGTTTTTGTTAGTTGGCTGAAAAGAGTTTATGCTTCCATTGGGCTATGGGGTCTATATAATAAAGATGGAAATCTGAACATAAATTAAAAGATTCTTTTCATAGGGAAAGATAATGCATTCATTGGATACTTTAGCAGTAAAATGATGAATAGCAAAAAAGATGAGAATAACAATTAAAGTAAAGAAGCATTTAAGAATTTCTTCACTTTAATATCGGAAAGATAAACATTAAGATCTTTCAAAGATGGAAACAGGGTATACACAGATAAATCCTGCAACATGCACTACTTTAAAATAGATTAGAAAACGATATGACAACTGAGAGAGAAAAACATTTAACATAGAAAAGAATAACATCACCAATGAACAACATGAGAGAATCCTATGAAATGTCCCTTTGTATTACTGGAAAATCTCTTGACACAAATTACAGTCTTTCTAGCCTACAGGGCGTAAAGATCAACCGTTAGTACTTCAAAGTTTGAAGTATTTATAATAAAAATTACATACGATCCTGTCATTAAAGATCAGGACGTGGAAATCTAAATTTAGCTAACTAACTCAACAAGATACAAAAATTCAAGAACTGTTTGATGATGTGTTGAAACTTCATGCTGATTTCTGGGGTGAACCATTGGTGAGGCCTCTGCATGACTTCATCTGACTGGATAGTTGACTAGGCTTGGACACCTTAGCTCCTACTCGATCAGATTGCATAACTCTTCCCACCGAAGGTTACTATGAACACTGAATTTGAGCAATCTTCGGTATACTTCATCCATCTCCGTATACTTGGCAAAAGTTGGTTTGACGATGAAAATGTATGGGATCTCGTGTTGTATGCTGATATCTGACTAGAAAGCCTCTAAGAATGCTCTGCCTATGATACAGCCCTGTATTCCTGAGAATTTAGAACTATCTTTAGCCACAGTGGCTAGTTTCTTTTTATAATTAGAAAGTGTCATTAACTTATCGTTTATGACCCTTAAGCCAGGGAGGCCTTCCTTCTGCAGCTTCAATTTTATTGAAAAATCTTTGTACTCCTATGTCCATAGCCTGGATCTTTTCCTCCAATTGCAACATCAGTCCTCTTTTGGTTAGGACCCTCTTGACCTCAGGGATGGTTTCTGTCCTATCTTCAATTTTCAACTCCTCTAACTCTTCTCTGGTTTTTGAATTCAGGAATTTAATAATCTCAGTGGCCTTTGCGGGCATTTCTCCCAATTCTCCTCTGATCTTTTCAATCGCCTGCTTTCTTCTTTGCACCATTTCGTTCTACTCGAACATGATTTGCACCATAGGCCATATTTCATTTATGGATTTGGTGATATCCATCCAGACATTTTCCTTGACCTCAGCAAGTGTTTTGCCTGCCACTATTTTCTTTTGAAGTTGTTGCAATTCCTGTTTGAGCTTGTCTGATGTTTGTTTCTATTTAGAGTAGCTAACTTGGTAAGAAGACTTGAGTTCATGAAGGTTCTCAACCTCCTTTTTAAGTCTGCTAATATCTATCTCCTGCAAATTCATCTCCACCATGGATTTTTCCAGTTCTACTGTCTTCTCCAGAGTTGTCAGTGGATTTGCTGAGGGAATTTCTGCTACAGATGTTGCACTTACTCCTGTGAGTAGAACTGCGCTCAATGGAATGACCTCCATGGGCTTTGATTGTTCCTTCTCTTTCAATAGTTTTTCCAATTCTGCTTCCATCTCCTTCAACTGTGCATTCTGCTCCATGATCAGCTTGAGCATCTCATCCTTTTCCCCTTCTATCTCAGCTATCTTCTTTTCCTATGAATCTTATGTTGGTGGTAGTTTCAATTGTTTCCTTAGAGATGTTATATCGTCATTTTTCTTTTTAAGCATCTCCTCGACTGCTTTCACATTCGAGGGATCATACCCGATCTTGAGGACCAGTTCTTCCAACGTCTTAATTCTGTTATCCTTTGCAAAGGATGATATCTTCTCTAATTTCAGCTGTGTCTGGACATTACTCAAAGATGCCTGTAATTTGGTGGCCGTAGTAGAATCATTTTCCAATGTGTAGAAAATCATTTCCCCAGTTTGCCTATGCAGATCCATTTGATCAGCAGGATGCACATCCCTTGTATGAAACTCGAACGTTGCCCTTTTGTAGTCAGTAATCGCTTTTAGATCTAGCACCTGTGCTTGTAGAAATGTCATGTGCATTCTACTCTTCTCTGTATCAAATGAAAACAAAAATTTGTGTTGATTTGTTGATGTTTGTTTCCAAAATTGAGCATATGTACTGTTGGTCAGTGTCTGATTTTTCTTTTTGATCAGATCATAGTTCTCAAAAATACTCAATTTTGGTCCTCCTTTGCTCGGCTGGTTGACTGGTGGTGTATATTTGGTATTCTTAGGAAAAAATGTAGAAATGATCTTCTTTCTTCTTGAGATGAGAAGTGACTGGTCATCCTTCATAGTTGCAATGGATTGGCTTCCATTATCACCAGCCATATCAGGTACCTGACTGGTTTTTGGGCTTTTGGTGTGCAGTTGGAAATCTTCAACTGAGACTTCGGTGACGAAAGGTGAGGTATCCTTCCTGGGTCTCTTCTCCTTGGGAGCCTGAGGTGTATTCATCTATGAGACAGTGACCAAAGGGTCCTACTGTTCTAATTCAACCAGAGTGTCCAGCTTCCATTATGTTAGATTCGCGAATTTTTCTATCTCAGGCTTGGGAGTATGAACATATGGCGCATTTTTATTCTTAATCCTCATCTCAGAAATTGTCCCCCATGGATCATAGTGCCATATGAAGCTAACAAAAAACTTCATCTCTTTTAACAGTCTATTTGCTTCCTCGCCAGTGCCTCAACTATTGCAGATGAATGATCCTATTTGCCCTTTAATTCTAAGTTGCTACTTCTTTTTCAGAGACATGAAATGTATGTAATTTGATTTGATCATTTGCCTTATGTAGTCTAGAGAAAATATCATCATGGGTAGGTGCCTGGATAGTCTGTATGGAGCCAAGTCGCATCCAGAAACTCTGATCTCAGTGTGGTTTTGGTAAAGATACCAATCGCCAGTTTTCGCCAGATCTAAGAGGTGTAAAATACTTTGAATATCTACATTTATTCTTGGCTCAAGTCTTCCACTGAGCATGCTCATCACTGGATGGTAAAAATTCTCAATAAACTGTTTGAAGCTGAATTCTATAGAATTTTTCCTAAGAAATGAAGTCCAAGTTGCTACCACTTGCGGCCTCCCATCCTTGTCCATCTTTTGCATTGAAAAGGAGAATCTGTTCACCTGAAAGAAAGTGAACATGTAGGCCAGTATTGAGGAATACTGGAACATGCTATGTAGTCTAGAGAAAATATCATCATGTNGGAATACTGGAACATGCCCTCTATGGAAAAATTTGAAAACTATTCATGGATATTGTTCGCCAGGAAAGTGTTGTAATCGAACTGTGTGGTGGGTTTTTCTTCTGTGGAGAAAATGGATAGAAAACCCAATATGGGTTCATCCACCCATTGGTCGAAAAAATAACCTAACAAAGCACAGAGTGACGAAATGATTTGGTTTCCCTTTACTGAGAACAAGGAGGAAGGGTACGGGGGATTTGTCTTGGGGAGCTGAGCAGCTTGAGGGAGGAAAAGATCAAAAATCTGTGCTCTCTGAGGGAACGATAACTTCTGGTAAAGCTCTGTAATAATTTCAAGATTGAAAGGAGAGAGGGATTTGATTCTAGGTATTTGCATCATCTGGTCAATGGCCTCTGGTGTGATGAAGAATAGGGTTTCTCCTGATGAAGATACTATGTCTCTTTGGTTAGGGAGGTAATGAGCCTGGCACTTGAGAGAGAACTCGGGAAAATGGTGAACCTGGGGGAAAATATACAGAGGTAGGTTGGATTCCCAAAGCCCAATTTCAACGCTCTGATCTAAGAAAACCTCTTTGAGCCATGGCTGAAAATCCACGAAGTCAAATTCGCACCTGGTGTCTGCGATTAAATGATCTTTAAAGGTAGTTTTGATCAAACGGATACCCGTTGGGCACGTGGGACAGGTGATCAGGCTAACGGATAAGTTAGCCAGTAATAAATTGCCAACAGGTCCTTTGGAGCGTGAGATGGTAGGTAACAATGAATGACAAATATGACTAAGTGATGTGGCATGCATTAGTTGTGGAGTAACTATGGTGAAGGGACTTGTAATGGGTGAACAGGGGAAATGTACTGATAGAGTAGGGGAAAACAAGTGGAGAATGATTTCATGGGGTGATGGGGGTATGTCAGAAAATGGTAAGCGGCGAAAGTTTGGACCAATGGATCTCTACCACGTAGAGAAAAGGGGCCCGCTAGAGAAACACTACATTCCGAACCCCCCCCCATCATTAAAGGTAGACCGAATGGGGGGGTT
>JASDQU011245832.1:0-15693 GCA_032191745.1 Picea mariana | reverse complement strand
CCCCCCCCCCCACCACCATTAAAAGAAGAATGGTTGGGGGGGTGCGGAATTGAATCTTGACCATGGATCTAAGCACTGGCATCTCAACCGTTCAGATGCGCACTTTCGTTATCTCCGATTCCGGAACCCCCCCACCCCACCGTTAAAGATAGAATGGTCGGGGGGTCCAGAAAAACTTTTCATTCGTAGTTCTGGGCATCGACATCTCATTTGTTCATCTATGCGTTGTTTTTAATCTCTGAGCACAAAATCATATTTTCTCTAAAACTTAGGATAAGCGCATTATGTGGGTTTTCCCAAATTTTCCATGTTTTCATCATCATGGGGTTAGACATCAAACCTTTAAACCTCAAAGATATGGTTCAACCTTGATCAATATGCTTGTTTTATTGGGATAAAGAAAACTACCCTATTTTCTAACCTAATTACCTATGACAATTAGCCCAGATTAAACTGTTGGACTAAGAAATTACTCTATCCTGGGGTTATTTGACTAAGATTAGGCAGTTTGGTCAAATTTATTCACTAGCTAACCTAAATCACTTGGCTAAGATTAAACAGTTTAGCCAAGCTTATTCACTACTCCTATCAACATCAATTTAAAAGGACTTGGCCATGTTTAAACTATATTAACCAAGTCACTATTATTGCATGGGACTTTATCCAATTTCTTCTACGCCCTCTTTTATTCTTTTTCTTTTTCTTTTCTTTTTTCTTTCTTCTTCGTTTTCTTTTCTTTTCTCAAATTACTTGCATATTGGAAAATCATTTGACAAACAAGACACTAGAGTGATAAAATTTCAGTCACCAGTTGATCCTATAAATTATAGTGTTATAAAAAAACCCATGTTCATTAAATAACCTAATGTTGATGCTTGATCATCGATACTTCCAGCAAAGTTGGCATCTGAAAAACCACCAAGTACAAAAAATTTAGTTTTTTTGTTAAGAAGACCAAAATCTTTTGTTCCTTGGATATATCGAAGAACTCTTTTGGCTACATTCCATTGGTTGTCCCGTGGTTGCTGCATAAAGCATGAAAGAATACTGACTGCATAAGATATATCTGGTCGAGNNNCAAGTGTTGTTCCATAGGGCTAAGAGATGGTTTGCAATCATGCCTTCCAAATCGCTGAATAATTTCTGATGTATACTTATTCTAAGAAATGAAAATATGATGTGGACATTGGAATACTTCAATTCCAAGATAGTGGTGAAGTAGTCCCAAATCTTCCATCCTAAAACCTGCATGTAACTCCTTTTTCACCTGTGCAATATGATCATCATTGTTTCCAGTAATGATCAAATCATCTACATACATAACAAGAATCACCAAATATGGACCCTGTCGATGGATATACAATGTATCATCAGATTCACTTTGTTGAAAACCAACTTTCCTAAGGTATTCATCCATTTTGGTATACCAAGCTCGGGGAGCTTGCTTTAACCCATATAAAGCCTTAATTAATTTGTAGACTTTATGTTCCTACCCTTCAATTTAAAAACATGGTGGTTGTTGCATATATACATCTTCTTGCAAGTCTCCATTGAGAAAATCACTTTTTACATCCATTTAATGAACTTTCCAACCTTTATGAGCAGCCAATGCAAGTGTTAATCAGATAGTATTCCATTTAGTTGTAGGAGAAAATTTTCCCTCATAATCAATGCCTTCCTACTGCGCAAAACATTTAGCCACAAGTCTTTCTTTATACTTGTCAATTTCTCCATGTTGGTTGTATTTAATTCTGTAAACCCATTTACATCTGATGGGTTTAACACTTGTAGGACAATCAACAATTTTCCAAGTGTTGTTATCAATTACTACTTGATACTCTTCAATCATAGCCTTTTTCCATTCTTTATGTTTTATTGCTTCTTTGTATGTGGAAGGTTTAGTAAAATCATTTGCTATCAAGGAGAAATTTTCTTCACTTCTCTGTGACCCCCTTGTTCCTGTTTTATTCTGCTCATCAGGCCTTACATCTTTCAAAAGTTGAATTGCCTATTTTGGTAGTTGATGTTCACTTGTTTGGGGATCTAAATTACCATTATTGTAAATTGGATTAATGTAAACTGATGTTCATCGATTAGTTGAAGATTATGGAGGTGGATAATCATTGTCATATGAACTCCTACTTCTAGGAGATTCTGATGAACTGCTTGAAGACCCATATGGTGTTGTTGAAGTAAATGGACTGGATGTATCATCTTCAGATGAAGGAAAATCAAGTTCATACCAATTTTGTGAATTTGGTTGACTTTTCATTTTTCCTTTTCTTTGATTTCCTTTAGTTTCTAACTTTTGAATAAGATTTTCTATTTCTTCAGCACTCTTACGTTCAGTTTCATAAAAATTTACATCTCTTCTTACAACAAATTTTCCATTGGACAAAAGCCAGTACCATTTATTCTCATCAGAATACTCAATCATTGTGCATTTCAATATTCTTGAGTCAAGCTTAGTTATTTTTTCTTTCAGAACTAAGGCATAACATACTGATCCAAAAAATCTGAGATTTTTAACTCGAGGTTTGAAACCAAACCATGCTTCATAAGGTGTGATTCCATCCAAAGAAGAAGTTGGAGATCTGTTCCTTAAGTAGATAGCTATATGAATTTCTTCTTCCAATATGTAGGACTTAAATTATTTAAAGTTAACATGGATCTTTCCATTCCTAACAAGGTGCGATTCATTCTTTCTATGACTCCATTTTGCTGAAGAGTGTATACATTTGTAAGATGTATTCTTATCCCATTGTCTGTGCAATAAGTTTTTAATTCATTAGAAGTGAATTCCCCTCCATTATTTGTCATGAGAGTGCCCATCTTTTCTTTAACTTCAGTTTCAACAAGTTGACGAAAAATCTTAAACTTTTCAAATGCTTCTAACTTTTGCTTCAAGAAGTAAACCCAAGTCATTCTACTGAAATCATCAATAAAGAGTAAAAAATATTTGCAACACCTAAAGAAGTTTGTAGTGGTCCAAAAACATCATTGTGAACTAGTTGCAACCTCCTATTTGCACGCCATGAACTTGTTGGAAAACTCTCTCGACTTTTTTTCCATAAATGCAAGCTTCACGTTTTGTATTTTCTTTTTTGAAAATTGGAAGTCCCTTAACCATCCCTTGTTTTTGCAATTGAGAGAGAATTTCAAAGTTGAGATGTCCATATCTTACATGCCACAATATTATAGGTGAAATACATGTACTCACTGCTCCTGCAAAGTCGGAATGCCTTGGAATAACTGTCCCTTTCATCCTTAATATTTTTCCATCTTCATAACCTATCATCATTGTTTTCATATTTTGTTTGATTGAATTAATCTTAACTAAGCCATCTTCCATAATCACTTGATGTCCTGCTTGTTGAATCGTGACTAAAGACAACAAATTCTTTTTAAAGGTTGGTACATACCATACATTTGAATTCATTCTTTCTCCAATGTCAGGTAAATAAAATTTAACTACACCTTTTCCATAAGGAGTATGTTTAGTATTGTCTACAACAAAGATAGAATTAATATGTCATTCTTGAAAATTCCAAAAGAAGTCATGTATGAAAGTTATGTGTTGAGATGCTCCTGAATCTAAAATACAAGCATATTCATAATCACTTTGAAGATAGGTGGAAATCTGTAATGTTGAAGATGAGGTAAAAACATATTTTGAACCATCACCATCTCGATCATTTGCAAACTATGCTTTGTTTTGATGAAACTTGGAAATTTTATCAATGGAAGTTTGACAATCTTTTGCATAATGACCAACATTGTTACATCTTCTACAAACAATTTGACTTAAATATCTTCCTCTACCTGAATTTTGTCCTCTGACTCTATTTTGACCTCTGTTTTGAGTTTTTCCTCTGCCTTGACTGTTTCCTCTTCCTTGAAAATAGCCTTTGCCTTGACTATTTCCTCTTCCTTGAAAATAACCTCTTCCTTAACTGTTTTATCTGCTTTGAAAATTGATCCTATCTGAAAAATTGTTTTATCAACTTTGACTTCGACCACAACCTTGCACACTATATGTTGCTTGATTTTAATTGAAATGTCCTCTTCCTTTTCTTCTAGAACTGTCAGTTGAGGATTTACTTGTGCTGGCCTTTGTGAAAGAAACATCTTCCCCAACTTGCTTTTTCTTTCCAAAAGTTTTGTCAGGTTGAGATAACATTTCACTTAGCTGATCAAACGTTAACTTGTCTAAATTTCCATTTACTTGTAAAGTTTCCAAAAAAGTGTGTATAAGAAGAAGGCAATCCAACAATTAAAATTGTAGTCATGAAACTATCATCGAATGCTTGAAAACCAACATTTATTATTTCCTGCTTAATGTTCTTAAGTCTAGGAATATATTCATGTACATCACCTCCTTCAGTCAATTTATGTTGGAGAAACTTCAATTGAAGAACAACTTTCTTTGATTCAAGTTGAGTATCAAATAAATCCTTACAAATTTTCAAAGAAGACCATGCATCAATAGTATTTTCAATGTGGACATACATCTCATCATTAACTGAAGATTTGATGAGTGCTAATGCTTTGGCATTTTTAATTTCCCATTTTTCTAATGTGGTTGCATATGTAGAATTATTTGGATTAGTATCTTCATTACATATATCATGCCAAAGTTCATTATAAATGAGAGTGCTTTGAATGGAGGTTTCCATGTCTTTTATGATTTTGTTCCTTCAAGTTTATCAGAATCGGAGAACAAATTAATTAAATTTGATATTGTAGTGTTGAAACTTCACACCAAAAAAGAATCAAGAAGAAAAATATCAAGATGAGCAACACACCACACACATCACACAAAAAATGATCTGTTGGGGCTTGGCCTTGACCCTCATATAGTCGTTGAAGCAGGAGAAAAATGACTAAGCTTTGCACTTGGCTCTAGTCAAATTCCAGGTAACTTTCAAAATTTTACTCCTTACAATGCTCTTGCAAATTTGTTTTTAAAAATTACCCCCCCTCAAAGTAAAATTACTTTGAGTTACAAAAATTTACCACCCCCCCAAAAAAAACACAACATAAAGAGGGAGCCACGGTGGTTTTTGCAGCCATAAAGATTGATTTCAATATATCCAACATCTCACCAAAAACGATTGTAGCTAATTTACTTTGTCTTGTTAATGGGCGTGAATCATTTGATATGCATGCTTTTGTCTTTGGAGGATAATGAAAAGTAGATGGAATGTTTCTGTATTACCCAGCTGATATCGATGAGTATAAATTCATTGGGCGTTGCCTGTAAACCTTTTCCACTGTTCACGATATATGTAAACCTTTTCCACTGTTCACGATGCCTGTAAACCTTTTCCTGGAAAGTCTACTACAATCCATTTAATCCATGGTTTATAACCATTGGTCGAGAACTATACAGTTATAAAACCAAAAAACCAACTTATCTGAAGGGTTTTATATAAGACTTCAACTATTGTGAATGAAACAAAAGGTTTAAATCGTCTCCACTCAATCATACAAAGATTTAAAAAATATCTTGCTACGATATCCTCCGGTCATGTTTATCTCGACGAACAATTCGATGATGGATGAGAAAATTGTTGGGTAATATCCGATTGGAAAAAGGATGAAGGCACAGTAGGGGAGTGGCTACACATTGCTGGAAAATGGAATGTGGACCCTGATGACAAAGGAATTCAAACTCATCCAGATGCACTTTTCTTTTCCATTTATGTTGAGTTTATGAAGTTCAACAACAAGGATAAGATATTTGTTCTTCAATTTTTTGTCAAGCATGAGCAGAAACTCGATTGTGGTGATGGATATGTGAAGTTATTGAGTGGTGATGTTGACCAAAAGAAGTTTGGTGGAGATACACCTTACAGTATCATGTTTATACTTTCATTCTTCACCTTGATGCTACCTACAACATTCTCATTTACAACAAGGATAAAGAGCATTCAACAACAGATTCTCATAAGCGGGTTTCATGCATTTTTTTATTGAGATCAATGGAAGAAATCTTTTCAGGGATCACGATGTTTACGAACATAGGATTATAAATTGTGCAGATTATTCATAAAAACACATAGGCTATGATGTGCTCTGAGTCGTGCAACGATTTAATTGCAGAAACAATAAAAAATGATTAAAAAAAATAATTATTTTCCCTTTTTTTTTTTAAATGAACAATTAACTGACTGAGTGTGCAATGGAATTTCCTCCTCACATCAGCTGCATTACTGGAGCTATGATACCACACTAATGGTAGAAGTGTCCTCAAACACACACTTTTATTAAATAGAAAAATAAATAACATATGAGAATTTGCAATAGTTTATACAAGAACCCTCCAACACTCTTGAAATGAGTTATATATAAGTTAAATGTCCTAACAAAATCTAGTTATGGATCACTTATTAAATAAACAAGTGTCCATTTACAATAAAATCTATTTTAATAATCTTCTAACTATACTCCTAATTTAGAGCCTAAGATAGGACACCTTTCTAGAGTCATATCTTTCACAACAATATTCTATTTCTAAATGTCTCCATTTATTAATCAAATATTCTAGATTATTAATTTATTATTCTAAATTAATAATTATTTTATCCTAACTTTTTAAACTATGATATTTGTATTTTGGATTATCTAAAATATATCTCAACTTCTGCATAAATGGATTGGTCTCTTATTTCAAATGGATTGTATGTTCAATGATGTTTGTGTCGTATGTTCTCGGATCTTCATATGTCCAGAAAAACACATTAGCAAACTCTTTTAACAGCTCAACATATTCATCCCTTTGTTTCTTTGACAAGATGATAGACAACTCGACATATTTTGGATCCTTCTTTGTACCCATATTGCATTCAGACACATCAACATCATCAGTTGAACCTTTAACCTTTACAGCCACATCATTTATGTCGAACAATCTCTCCAAAGGAACTATTCCCTTTGGAATATGGTTACTAGGCAACTGAACAATATGATGGTTAGCAATTTTATTTAGAAAAACATCAGCATGAGGGATATTTTGAGAATCATCATCTTGATCAATATGTAATGCAGAAAACTCATCAACAATCTCATGAAATCTTTTAATCTCAAGATCATCCTCAAAGACCTTCCAATGTTTGACATTGTCAGGTATAGAGGATCTATACTTCACTTCTACATCATATTTGAGTTTAGGTGGCAAAGGGACTCTAAAATTACTTTTTGAAACAACCAAAGAATTAGCCATGGTGTTCTCCTCTCTTGGAATAAATGAGATATTGAAAGCTAAGAAGAAATTGTCAACAAGATCCCAAAATTCATTTCTATAAGTCCTTAACCTGGGGTGCTTAGCTTGATAAATATTTTTGATTTGATGGACAATAAATTCAGCATCCCAAAACACTGATAGCTCTTCAATCCCCATGTCTTTGGCATTCCTCAAACCCAAAACAAGAGCTTCATATTCTGCCACATTGTTTGTAGTTTCAAATTCTAGTTTGTAGGACAAATATATGGTCTCTTGAAATGGTGAAACAAAGACTACTCCAGCAGCAACACCTTCCTTAGAAGAGGCTCCATCAAAAAACACCTTCCAAACAAAGGTAGTTGGAGGATAATCTTTACAAAATGTAATGGACTATTTTCTTATTTCAAGAAGAGGTTGAGGAGCATTAATGAGTTGCAATATGCTGGATCCTAAATCAGTATCAAGTGCAAAAATAGGATGGTTGGTGGGGTTTGTTTCATCACTGATAATGTAATCCAACTGATCTTTCCTGTAAGGCCTTCTATGCTCCCCCCTAAACACAGGAATGGTGGCATATGTAAGGTCCATCTACAAGGTTCCCCCTAATATTATCCAAGATCTTGACAAGAGCATACCAAACTTAGGGGGGACATCAGACACCACAATGTCCATGACCACACTTTTCATGGGAAACTGAAACAAGGTCACAACCAGATCTTTGATGACCCCAATACACTTCACTTTCCTAGAGTCAAAATAATATAATTCAAGTTAAGTTTTTGTAATTTCTAATCCAAGTTCATCTATGACTATTTTTGGCATGAGATTATGAGATGCCCCTAAGTCCATCAAGCTGTTATGCAACACCTTATTATGAATACTCAGTGATGTATAGAAGGGAGGGGATGAACCATCTCTATCTTCTATCAAAGATCCTAATATGACTACTGGATTTTCATCTTGAAGGTTGATTGAATCAGTGGAATTGGAGGAGGGTTCAGGCTGCAACATTTTGGAAATATAGTTTTTGAATTCCTCATTTTTTATCATCTCCAAAAAAGATACAGGGATTTTGATTTTTTGAATCTCACTTTCAAAACTGAAGGAAGATGGAGATTTCAGAATCTCTCTGACTTCTGAAGTAGGATTCTTGAAACAATATTGAGGGATTTGTGCATCTTTTTCTTTGCTGCCAATTGCCACAACCTTGGCAGAATTTTTTTTTTTAGTGGGCTGAATAGAAGTATCAGTCTTATCCTCTTTATTTTTGGATCTTAGATTATATCTATTAGGATTTCCTTTTGTTTTCTCTCCCTTACTCAATTAATTTATTTGATTATCCATTAGGTATTCTTCATATGCAGATTGGGTCAAGTGAGGGGATGAAGAGGTGTCACCTAGGCAATGGATTTCAGGGTCATTTTCTTCATCCTCTCCTTCTTCTTCATCAACAACAAGGTTGTTTTGTAGAGGAGCTTGGACTTTTTGATCATCCCTATCTTTGTTTCTTAGATCTCTTGGAAGGATATGAGGAGCATTATTTGGTCTTCTGAAGTTACCTCTGTTATCATCATTTTGTGTATTCCTATAGGTCTATTTTCCTTCAAGTTTTAACTTCTCCATCTCAATAGAATATGATTTTACTAATTTGTTAAGTTAATCAACTTGAGGATGGACAACAAATGAATCAGAGGTTGAGGCTTTAGCTCTATTTTTTATCTTGTCCCTATCAAATATTTCCCTAAGTTTATCATATGAAACTATGTTATATTATACCTCCAAGGTTTCATCTTGCATATGATCTAAGTAGGCAGATATTCTTTCTCTCAATAGAAGACAAAACTCAGGGTCAAAAGCACTAGCATAGGTGATCTTGGCAGAGGTTTTTGTAGGCGTTATCTCAACAGGGATATTATTTTACATTTTATTGAACCTCTTGGAGAAGTCATAAACAAATGATCCTTCTTTCCTCTTTAGGGATCCAAATTATGTGATATAATACAAAAATTATTTCTTATCCCCCCGCTGTCTCAAGAAAGCATCATCTAAAGCTTCAATCCCAGCAATGAATCTAGGATTCAAACCCCTAAATCATTTCCTAGCCTCACCGTCAAGGATATGGACAAAGACTCTCATCCACACATCCTCATTCTCAATGTTTAGATTGTCTGCATAACTATAGAAGGAAGCAAGATGTTCTTTAGCGTTTATGTCTTCTTCTCCTGTGAATTTGGGCATGTATTTTAGGTAATCTCCAAAAGGAAGAGCATTCATAGGCCGAGGTAAGATAAGAGGGGCATACCTAGCAGCCACTATGGTATGTATCCTATTTATAGGAGCATTAGCACCTTCCATTGGATTTTGACCTGCAGGAAAGCAAGGAGAAGAAGGAGATTTAACTGTGTGTAGCTTAGGAGAAAAAGGAATGTAGGAAGGAGGGATTTCATTTTTCACAGTAGAAGGATGAGTCTTGGAAGAAGATGGTATAGGCTACAACAGAGACGAGGTTTCCTCCTCTTTGGATAGAAAAATTTTGATAGGAGGAGGGGTAGAAAAACCTAAGGTAGGGAAATCTTTAAGACTCTCAAGTCTAAACCACTTCACAATATCAGGAGAGGCAAGGATTTCAAAATTTTCTTCTTTTAATTATGGGTTAAATCAGGAGTATTCAACAAGAAAATTTTCAAAATCCAAATTATTAGAAACTTTAGTAGAAGGTAAAAAAGGAATACTTGATATAACAAATGGTGTATTAAGAATGGAATCAGGCAACTGACCAGAAGTACCTGATGCAGCAGCAGAAAAACTTTCTTGAGAAGATTTTCCCTTCTTCATTAACTTCTCTGGGTCAGCCTCATGTGTACCCAAAGGTAGTTGTGGAGTTGACCTCTTGTGTCTACCTTTAGGAGCCATAGTTGAAGCAATCAAGTCGCTAGGTGGAAGCTACAATCTTCAATGTAATGAATTATAATGCACCTTCAGAATCAATATGCTTTGTCGTTCAATCCCAGGGAAATGTCTTCAATATGTTCCCTAGAAATGATGCCATGAATTTTAGCACTAGAAATCAACCTCAGATTGAAGAGAGGATAATCCCAGTACCCATCAGATTATGTGTAATTGTAAATGAGTGTTTAAAAGGTCAAATGGATAAGACTCAAGATAATAATGTTTTAACAGAGAAATTTGGGCTAACATGCACAAGCAATTGAGGTCTTGATCAACTTCAGTCAATGAATGGGAGTAAAAGTGGATAGAAGGAATACTTTGGTGAGGTAATTGTAGAGGTCTGCTATTAACATAAGGTCTTCAAGTAGCCTAAGGAGGAAAAACTTAAACACACGATCTTCTTGAATTCAAAGTTTAAATAACAATGAAGAAAATCATAGTAGTACTATAATCAAACATTCATCATAATACAACTATAACAATCTCATGTGAATCGTTCAATCATGAAAAATTCAATATAAGAGGCAACAATATGGAATAAGAGAAACTAACTTATATTAATAAAAATTTATCAAGTCCAGTACATAACCAAAGAACCAGTAGCCTTAATCAAAATATTACAATAAGGGAGCCCAACTCAACCATTTGAACCTCCTAAATCATTTGGAATATCTATTTATAACAAAAAAGGGAAGGCAACAACTAGTGGTCCGAGCTGGCCTTCCTCCCATAGGATTATCCAAATTATTTATTCAATCTATCACATGTGCTACAACTATTTAATAAACTACTATAAAAAAGGAAACATGTTGGCAACCAATCCAACAAGATTTAAATGACATTGTCTCCCTTGATGTGCATCCCTTTCCATGCCAAGTGTCCTCTAGGGGTTGTTTGTTGTCATCATGTTGCCACCTATGATATTATCTCTTCTCCACATCATAAACCACCCAAAAGAGTGATAAATTTGAACCCCTTGATTCCAGGTGCCAGTTTGTAGCACCATTCAGTAGTGCACTTAGCAGTGAGTTTCTCTAGCACCCTTGAAAAATACTTTGCACATTTTGTAGAGAAAATCTAAAACAACCCTACAGTTTCTGTAGCATCGATCCTGTATATCACTGTGTGAAATTTGGTAGCACCACCCTTCAAATAACCTTTTCTAAATTGGTAGTGCCATCGTTGAAATGGTCCTGCAGAATTGGTAGCGCCCATCATCAAAATGAATTTAGTAGCACCACTGTGACACAACCCTGCGGAATTTGTAGCACCACTGTTAAGTTCATCTTAGGATATTTGGTAGCGCTCATGTGTACTTTGGATAGGATATTTCGTATCACTTTAGGTAGCAAACTGGTAGGACATTCTATATATACGATTATGTAGCACCATAGTGCCACATAATGTCTGTGCTCTTTCTATATGATGATACTAATCTTTTGGAAAGCACAAAAACTTGAGCCGGTAGGTTAGGAGCCTCTAGATTCTTGTATAAGTGGAAAAAAATAATACATCCTTGATCACTTAATCTTGCAAAAAGAGACCACTCTACAAAATGAAGTTTATACCCCCCAACTATTTCCTCAACCTAGCACTCCTCCTTGTTGAAGGAGAGCTACCTTTTATCACAACAACATGTTTCTCTTTTGCAGGGGTGGTCTTCTTGACTATAGGTGTGCTCTTCTTCTCTACTCGTTCCTCTCTTTCAATGGTAGCTTCTACCAAAAAATTCAAGTTCCTCTGAGCCAATTCATCCTTGAAGTGTTGTATTTTTTCCTTGATTTTTCTATTCTGAGACTGAAAGCCTCTATTTTGCCTATAGAGGTTCTTAAGTTTCTTATGGAGAGGCAAGGCACTTTTTGATTAAAATATTTCCAAATCAAGGGTGTTGTTGTACATATTCATAAGCTCCTTCATATTAATTCTTTTAGATAAACCTTCTTCTTTGAAACGAGAAACCTCCTTCCTAGCCTCCTTGAGTTGTTTAATCAATCTTTTGAAGGTGTGATTGCTAGGTAGAGTGCTGATGTTGATAAAATCAACATGCTTCTTCATGGGTTCACCTTCATCTTTCTGCTATATAGGGGATCTGTCTATCACCTCAATAGGCTTCTCAATTACTTTGCCCTTATCTTTCTTTTTCTTTATATTTGAAACCTTGGGTAGGACTTGTACTTCAACAACCTCCTTGAGGGTTGATTATCTAGTAAAAGGCTTCATGACCTTTGTGCTAGCTGCTGGAGAAGGTGAAGAGAAATGCAATTTTCTTCCCTTCTTGGTTGTGGCTTTAGTGGATGAGGGACCTCTTCCAATTCTGGTGTAGGAGGAGGTGAGAAGTCTCTCTATGGAGAATGATAAGCCTCCCTCTCTGTTTCTTCAACTTCCTTGATGACCTCTTGGTCTTGAATAGGGGATTTTCTCTTTCTTTTCCTGCTTGTTCTTGCTAGAGCATCACTAGTAGATGGAAAAGGACTTTGCATCTTTTACTGAGATTTGAAGCTATGTCCAACTTCATGTGAGCATAAACAATGGATTTTTCCCAAGGGATGTTCCTCTTCTTCAATTCTTCCAAAACCAACATACTGATCAATCAAGAGTGAAAGACACTAGTGTCCATAGCCTTGGATTTGGCTTGGACCATATCATACATTTTCCCCATGATCCTCAACAAGTAGAAAGGGATATTCATTTCATATTTACCAGTAAAATGAAGAAGAAGCCTTATATGGTACTGGTATAATATATTAAACCTTCCCTCACATGTAAAGTATCTTTGGATGATCTTCAACATCTTGTCAAAATCTTCAACTAGATGACTTCTAGGCACTCCCTTGGACAAATTGTCGTTCTAATAATCTAGTTTGAGGAAGTCCTTGGAGAAGGAAACATTTAAAGTCATGTATTTAAACCACCTCTCACGAGTATTAGGAATACCAGTGGTTGCTGGAATGGAGGCTTCAGACACTTCAAACTCAAGGTCTCCTACCTTAGTCTTAAGGCCATCAAAATGTAAGGCAAATTTCCTTGCCACTTCAGGATGTCCTCTCTGCATGTTTTGGAAAAAAGAGAGGTATAACACCCTATAAAAAACGTCCCTAACCATTGTATCTGCATCAAATAGGTGCATGTATGAGGATTCAGTTTTGACCACAGTTCCTCCCTTGTGAGATTTATTATTCCGAGGTGTCTCCATGGTTAAATACAAGGGATCAAAGGTTATGGTGTAGTGAAGGATAAGGGAGAAAATAGAGGCAGACTTCAATGAGAAAATGATAGTGAATTATGGATTCTCTCTCATAGGATTCTCCTCTAACTCACCTTATTTTGACAGAACACTGTTTTGATGGATTTTGAAAGGTAGGAAGTGCAATTTCCTCTCCCCTTACTATCTATAGATCTCAAGATGAAGAGTGATGATATAGTGAAAGTAAAAATGCTACAAGGATATTTGAATACTGGCAAGTAACACTTCAATCCAAATCAAATACAACGTAGGAAAACAGAGGAAATATAGCGAGGTTTCAACAGCATTTTTCGGTAGCGTAGTGCACACACAAGGAACATGTGTTTGCATGGGAATTCAAAACTCAGGAGTAGAATGAATTGGCATATTCAATAGATGAAAACTAGGTGATAATGGATGTAAGGTTGTGAGATGGAAATTATGGTTGCAGAGGGATGAAGGAGGGAGTGATTTGCAACATCGGTCGCTACCAAAACTCTGGCAAGAGATATCCAAGAATTTTCTATACAAATGGAGGTAGCTCAAGAAATAATTGGAGGAATAATGATAATTTTAGGATCTGGAATTGGTTAGGATACCACGACGACCACCTCATCTTCCAATTCAACCTTAGCAATTGATCCTGTAGCGCTACCTACAATTGGTCTAAACTAGCGGTTTCAGCAACGCTAGGTTTGAGAACATTCAAATCCTTGAAACCGTTAGCAAACTCATTAAAACCAAATATTATAATCCATATTTTAATGAACCATGGTGCTAAAAATAAGTTAGATCATGACCTCAACGAAATAGTGATGAATCATGGCAAGGAATAAAGGACAAGGAGTGTGCTACATAAACTCCTCGTGAGTTGGAAGCGCCTTTTAAAAAAAAAAGAATGATTTGACCCACCTTTAATCGGACATAGGGACAACATGGAAAGGATATAAAGGTATGAGTGAAAAGAGTGCATGTCAAGTCATGAAGGTTGTGGGATAGGTTGTGTTTGGTGTCAAGTCATGAGGTGAGTCAAAACCATAAGCCATAAAATGAACCTAGGTTTAAAATCTACGCGAGGGCCAAAACATGAGCTAAAACCAAAGTCTTTATTTGTTCAAGCTAACCTAAGAAAATCACACAAAGAAAAATAAATCAAATTTGAAGTCTAATGTCTAAAAATTTAAAACTAAAGGATAAAATACCCAAGGCAACTTAGTGTGATCACAAGGATAACTATGGTCATTCTTCAAAAACATTTTTATTGGCCAAAACTTCGACAAGACGTCAGGAAGTATATCAGATCTTGCATTGCTTGTTCAATTGCCAAGCCAACCATAAATAAGCAAGGCTTATACACCCCTCTTCCTACAATCAAGAAGCCTTGGGAACCCATCTCAATGGATTACATGTCTAGCTTTCTATCCACCAAGAAAGGAAATGACTACATATTTGTGGTCATTGATTGATTTTCAAAGATGGTCATCCTCACAACCTGTAAGAAGAATATCACAACGTAAGATACTGCCAATCTCTTCTTTGAATGAGTGGGGGTACACTTTAGGATAACACAGATCATCATCTCCAACTGGGACAGAAGGTTCCTCAGCACATTTTGGTCGAGTCTATGGTCACTGTTGGACACTAAGCTCATAAAATCCATTGTTTTCCACCCCCAAATAGACAACCAAACTGAGGTCATTAATCGGATGATTTTGTACATCCTGTGCATGTACAACTCTAAGCATCCACATACATGGGATGAGAGTCTCCCCTATGTTCAACATAATTACAAAAGGGCTCTCCATAGCTCCACCGTCCATAGCCCATTTCAGGTGGGGCTGGGATTCCAACCCTTGGGACCCATTGATGTTGTAATTCCTCTTGCCACCACATAGATAGAGTCTTCCCATGATTAGTCTGCGATCGAAAAATCCACTAGATGCATTGAGAGGATTCAACACATATGAAAATAGGTCTAGGAGATTTTTCTTAAATCCAATACTAAGTACAAGTAGCGACATGATCAATGCAGGGTACCACACCAGTTTTAGGTTGGCGACAAAGTCTGGCTACATTTGTAGAAGGAGAGTCTCACGGGACCCCATCGGAAGCTCCGCCCACTTCGCTATGGGCCTTACACTATCACCAAGGTCATGGGTAGCAATGATTTTGAGCTCAACACTCCACCCTTCCTTGGCCTGCACCCAATGTTCAATGTGGACCTCCTTCGACCATATTTTCCACCATTATTGGACACCTTAGAGATCACACAACAACTTGTTATCACTCTATAAAA
>JASDQU011245831.1:7550-20319 GCA_032191745.1 Picea mariana | reverse complement strand
AGCTGAGGGGGGGGGGGGTCCGGAATCAGGTGTGCAGCTTCCCAATGGTCAAGATCTAAGCATACAAATCAAAGACGCTCGCGTGATCCCATCCTTCTCAGCTACTCTATATTTAACCAACGTGGGCCCTTCCCCCGTTATGTCATCCTCCTGAGCCGCCTCTCCCCTGTTTCCATGTGTCATCTGTCTATATCCAATTTAGTCCAGGTGGTCCCTTCTCCATCTCATCATTCATTTACCACCTGCCATGTGTCCCACTCCTTTCCATGGAAGCCTCCATTGAAATGTGCCCATTGTATTTCATCACCTGCCTACTTCGCTTATTGCCTTCCGCCATGTATCTTTCCCTGTCACCCCCCTCATGCCTCATTACTTCATACCTCACCGTCATAGTGTGGTGCCACCACTCCCATCATGTGCCTCGTCCTTCGCACTAGCCTCCACGTCCATTCATCAGGCCGTTCAACTAATCCAGGTGGAAGTACGAAGGGTCTTCCACGTCGCAAGGGTGTCAAGTTGGCCAGGCTATCCTCAATCCCGATGAAGCAGTTATTAAGGCAGTTGGTGGTGGTTAGACATCGTCTCCGCCATAATGGGAAAGTCCAGTGACGAGTTAAGAGCACACCGATTCACCTACGGAACTATTAGGATTTCGATTGCATCCACCGAAGGTGCACGATCCATCAAATATTGCAGATGCAGATTGTCAGAAGCCATGTAGACGTAAATCTTTTAATGCAGCGTCTCGATTTTGTTGCCATTGTTTTTGAGTATATGAAGGCATTTTCGCCATTTTGGTATCTATCGATGGTTGAGAAGAGCTCCCCGTTGTAAAATTTTAATGAAGCACTGATACTCTGGTTATGTATGAACTTTTGAGACTTCTTGTCTTATGAATGCCAGTTTCTTTCACGTCTCTGTTTACTCTGCGTTATAACGACTTGGAATTGGAGGGTCCAGTCGAGTTGTGACTATTATAGGATGATGTATGTTGGATCACTGCAACAGTTACGTTGTTTCTAATCAGTTCTTGTGATTTTCCCATCACTGAATGACTTGGAATTGGCAGATCCAGTCAAGTCCCCTTTCAGTTTTTTGAGACCCTGAACCAAGAGGATCTTGCATTCAGGGTCTTTCTTCTACAAACTACTGTAATCCTGTTGCCAAAAGACGTTTTCTCACCCTTATTATCAAGTCTTCTATCTATTCACCCTTTAACCAACTCCCTGGATGAAGTTAGATCAAGACCTCCTTTGTTCCCTGCATTGCCAGACCCAGTCCCTAAGTTAAAAGGATATTTCCCCGAGTCTCTATCCATCTGATCATCTATTAAAAACTATCGTGACATAAAACTGATGGGTGTCAGGCTCTTCTCCTGCAAGCAATCCAGGAGTGACTTTCGACGCTAACAATGCACTCCAACACTAAGAAAATTCCAATCAAGTATCACTTTCTATGGGAACAGGTTGCAGAAAAGAACATCAGAGTTGAGTATGTGGGCACAAAAGAACAAGTGGTAGACATCTTTACAAAACCACTTCCATGAGAAGCCTTTGAATATCTTCACCAAAGACTTGGAGTTATTTCTACTCTAAAAATGAATGTTTATTGAATTCTTTTTGAATGCTTATATTATATGTCTTATATGTACACGAGGAAGCACCATAAGAGGACAGTCTGTCAGGGGGAGAAACCCCAGATGGAAAGATACCTTTGCCATTGATGACAAAGGGGGAGAGATTTATTAGATGTAGAGGACAGAGGCATGGTTCCAAGAGGATCAGATTTATTAGATGCAGAGGACAGAGGCATGGTTTCAGGGGGAGCATGAGTGATATGATTTCAGTGTTGCATCACAGTGTTTCCATCAATGCCAAAGGGGGAGATTGTTGATTAAGGTTGGTTGTCATTGATGTCAACCCTTGAAGAAAGAACCGTAGCAAAAAGGTTTGGGTAATGGACACAATAATTTTTGATGTAAATATGACTCATTATTGTTTTCTCATGGTTGATAAGAAGTAAATATGGGTGAACTCCAAAGTGGTCCCCTTATGGTGAAAGCCCTCACGGGAAGACGCTTTGTGGAGTAAGAGAACCCATGCTTAATTATGGAATAATGAGATGAAGGAAAGTGAATTTTTAGGGAAAATATCCTATATGGATAGTTATTTTCATGTCATTTCCGGTGGTATGTGGATTGTCACATAATTCCTCATGGTTAGAGAGTTATGGCCACGAGAAGTTGGAGAGCCTAGGTTTGGGTAATGGACCCAAGTTTGTTTGATGGGTAATGGTATGAGTTATGATATATTTTCAGATAATACTATTCTATATGGATAGTACATGTCATGCCATTTCTGGTTCTATGTAGAATGTCACATAACTCCTCACGGTTTGAGAGTTATGGCCTTGAAGTTGGAGGACCCTCATATGCCATCTAGAAGCCCCAAAAGGTCAAAGTAATCAAAATGGTTTAAAAGATTTTAAAAGTTAAATAATAAAGTGAAGTGATGAGTGTATTATAATTCAAAGTGAATACAAAATAAATTATGTCAATAATAATTTTAATGGAGAAATTAGAAGTGGACCCAACCCTAAAATAAGGAAAGTGGGGCCAAGTGACCTAGAAGATGTTTTTAAGGAAGCTACTTGGAGAGTATAAATAAGAGGCAAGGCTCTCTCATTTGAATCACACTTGAGAATATTGAACATTTATAGGTTTATGAGGTATTCAAATGATATCTAAGCCGAAATTCTGAGGAAAGTGAAGAAGAGAAGGCCGAAATGCAAGGAAGGATAATTTTTTTTGATGGTGCTTTCTAAGGTATGTTATTTTCAGGTCATCTCACCATTTTCGCTATAAATTTGTTTCTATAATGATTTAGATCTTGAAATTTCTATTAAAGTGATAAAACATATCCAAGTATCTATGGTTAAAAATTTATCTTGTGGGTCATTCTATTTTGGGAGTTACACTCTATGGAAAATAGGGTTTGTGTCCAGTCTTGAAACTAGTCAAAATCAGGTGTTTCGGGTAAAAATGTCATAAATTATTCATAACAGATCTAAATTTAGTGAGAATTTTTTTTTTGGTTAGGGTATAGTCTTTAGTATTCTTTGTAATAGTTTCATATCATTTCATCAAATATTTTGTGCAGGACACGCTCTACAAGGTCGCTCTCTAGAATAAGCCAGAATTCAGCAAGGTATGTCATTTTTGCTATAACTCCTTTTCTAAGAGGTTCCAAGTATTTCCACTTGGAGGAATTTCATAAAAAACACTAAAGAACATTTTGTATCGTTTTCATATCTTTATACATTATAGGTTCAAAGTTATGATTACTTTAAGTTAGGGTTGTTGACTAATCCAAAACTAGGCATGTGTGACTAAAGAAAAATTTGATGAAAATGCTAGTCTCTTGTTTTTAAATTTAAGAAAGGTTTGTAGGAATGTGATCATATACACTAGGTCTATTACAGAGCTACAAATCATATTTGAATGATGAAATTGATGAGGGCTTTTGGTTGAGGTACATGTTGAGTACATGGTTGAGACAAGTAGTTGATGAGTTGGTGCACATACATGAGTTGTATAGTTGATGATGTTGGTACATATTGATGGGTCATAGTTGATGAGTAGTTGAAACATGATTGGTACATACTTGGTACATGGTCGGATGCACTTGTTTAGGGTACAAGTTGATTACAGGTTGGTGCATGGTTGATGCACTTATTTATGGTACATGTTGATTATAGGTTGGTGATTGGTTGATGCACTTGTTTATGGTACATCTTGATTACAGGTTGGTGCATGGTTGATGCACTTGTTTATGGTACAGGTTGATTATAGGTTGAGGTACAGCTTGATGCATGGTTGATGCATGGTTCAGATTTATTGGTACAGGTTTACAGCGGTATATCTCACAGTGATAGTGTGACAGTGGTTCCATCATTCTACTTCTACTTCAGGGTGGCAAGACATGGCAAGGATAGATGGTTGTAGCCACCTTCCAGTTGTAGCCAGAGAACATTGGGGGTTTTATCCTCCTTCTGGTTGTAACTAGAGATTTGGGGAGTTGGATCTTCCCTTAGGTTATAGCCTGAGAAACTAGAGGGTTGGAGCCTCCTTCCAGTTGCAGCTGGAAAACAAAGGAAGTTGGTGCTTCCAATGAATGTAATTCTTCAAGACATATAATAAAAAATATTCTGTGGTTTTATCCCGATTTGGGTTTCCACGTAAAACACTGGTGTACAGTGTATGTGTGTGATCATTTATTTATTAC
This sequence comes from Picea mariana, assembly GCA_032191745.1. NCBI lineage: Eukaryota > Viridiplantae > Streptophyta > Pinopsida > Pinales > Pinaceae > Picea > Picea mariana. The sequence continues at coordinate 16,036 of JASDQU011245831.1, read as the reverse complement.
TGCTCATTATTGGATAATAATTCTACATTGATATAACATTTGAAGAAAAAGGATTATAATTACGTTATTACTGATTCACCCCCCCTCTCAGTAATCCAACATCCTGTGTCAACTACTCATCAACAATGAATCATCAATATGTACCGACATCATCAACTATACACCTCATTTATGTGCCAACTCATCAACTATTTGTCTCAACCATGACTAGTTTTGGATTAGCCAACAACCCTAACTTGAAATAATCATAACTTTGTACCTGTAAAGAATAAATATATGAAACTGATACACAATGTTATTCAATGTGTTTTATGCAATTACTCTAGGTTCCACTACTTGGAACCTCTCAGAAAAGGATTTATAGAAAAAATGGCATACTTTGTTGAATTTTGGATTATTCTACAGAGCGACCTTGTAGAGCATGCCCTACATGGAATATTTGTTGAATCTATCTGAAACTGTTACAAAGAATACTAAATACTGTATTATAACTAACACAATTTGTCTCACTATATTTGAATATTTTATGAATAAGTTATGGTGTTTTTACCTGAAACACCAGTTTTAGACTAGTTTCAAGACTATCCCCAAACCCTATTTTCCACGACATGTATCTCCAAAAATATAATGACCCACAAGATGAATTTATTACCACAAATACTTGGATATGTTTCCTCAATGTAATATCAATCTCATGATCTGAATCATTATAGAAACAAAGTTATTACGAAAATGGTGAGATGACTTGTAAATAACATACCTTAGAAAGCATCATAAAAAGAATTTATCCTCCCTTAAATTCCGGCCCTCTTTTCTTTACCTTCCCTCTGAAATTCATCTTAGATATCCTTTGGTTACCTCAGTCACCTATAGATATTCAATACGATCAATTTTTCCACATGAAAAATTCTCAAGAAGCTCTCCATCAATACTCAAGAAGAGATTCTCACAAGAAGCTCTCCATTGATCCAAAAAAATGATGATCTACAAGAGACCATTTCTACCTTATTTATACTTTCATCCTCTAGGTCACTTAACCCATTTTTAGGTCCCTTAACCCATTTCTAGGTCACTTAACCTATTTTCCTTATTTTAGGGTTAACCACTTTCCATAAATAGAAAGTTCTCTAATACTTTATCATCTAAATATTCCTTCTTGATTTTGTCACTTCTCTTTATTATTTAAATAATCCACCTTGACTTTTTCACCTTACTTTATCATTTACATAATATTAACCCAATTCTAGGTCACTTAACATATTTTCCTTATTTTAGGGTTAACCACTTTCCATAAATAGAAAGTTCTCCAATACTTTATCATTTAAAGATTTCTTCTTGCTTTTGTCACCTTACTTTATCATTTCTTTATTTTGTCACTTCTATTTATTATTTAAATAATCCACCTTGACTTTGTCACTTTACTTTATCATTGAAATAATTATTTCTTCTTTTAGGTCACTTTGACTTCTTTGACCTTGGGGGCTTCAAGCCTTCATGTGGGGGTCCTTCATCTTCATAAGGCTATAACTCCCAAACCATTAGGAGTTATGTGACATTCCACTTACCAACGGAAATGGCATGAAAAAAACTATCCATCTAGGATAGTTTCACCAACAATTTCCTTGATCTTCATCTCATTATTCCACATACAAGCATGGCTCCTCCAAACATTCTTCTAAGATAACTCAATCCACAAAGCATATTCCCGTGAGGGCTTTCACCATAAGGGGACCACTTTGGAGTTCATCCATTTGTGCACCTTATCAATCATGATAAGATAATAATGAGAGCATGGGTCCTCCAACTATTCTTCTAGGATAACTCAATCCACAAAGTGTCTTCCTGTGAGGGCTTTCACCATAAGGAGACCACTTTGGATTTCATCCATTTATGCACCTTATCAATCATGATAAGACAATAATGTGTCATCTATACATTTTTCCAACAATTCATCATATACCATTGAAACCACATAAATCCATCTTCATCATGTATCAATGACAACTCATTGATCCATCTTCATCACATCAATGACAACTCATTGATCCATCTTCATCTATGTATTCTCATCAAGGACAATACATATTACATTACATCAATCATCAATCAATCAATCATTTGACATCAATCAATCACTTGACATCAATCAGTGACATCAATCAATCAAACCATTGACATCAATGATAACATGATCCAACAATAGAGCCAAAAAAGCCACCACAAGGTGAATACAAAGGATCTCCAAGGTCCATATCTTTTCCTTGTTGTGGATGTTGTCCCTTCTAGCAGAAATGCACCCTCACTGGCTGAATTGCTCCAATAAATATAACCAATACCAATCTAGACCAAAAACTCAATTAAAATGATGGATTCTTATAGAAAATTATATGGTTTTCTTATATGATGAATCTCCTTGGTTGTAGCTTCAGTTTTAACCCCCAAAACAATGAATCTCTTTGGTCTAGTGCTCCCTCCTTCATAAATTCTCCCAACATGGAGAATAAATAAATATGGGGTGATAACCCTCCACAAAATGATGATAAAAAGCTCCCTAGGGATGGAAAACACCATTGTATAAATATCTACCAAAGATCCAATTTCCTCAAGCCAAATTGACAATATCTTTCCTTGGAAGTGTGCTCCATTCCTGCAAAAAAACCTCCAAGATGCACCCTCCTTTACCAAAAATGCAAGAAATGGATTTGAAACTGAAATAGAATGGTTAGGGTGGAATATTTCACCACCTTATCAAAGATTGGATCAGGAACAGAGGAATCTTTCACCTCCTTGTTGATCTCTGTAGTTTGTTTACTCAAAACCCTCAAAACATTCAAGCTTCTAGAGCTTAAAGATGCAAGTGAAAATGATCATAAACATAATGAGAGAATATGAGCCCCTATCTCTCTTTTACACCCCCTCTCATCTTTTTCCCCTCAAGTGACTTTTAATTCATATTTAATAGTTTCTCATAAAATCACATTATTAATTTAATGAACCTTTTTACTCCAAAAAGTGATTAATCCACTTTTATGACTTCTCCGACAACTGAAAATAACTTTTCATCATCTTATCCTATAGATATTTTCTCCCCGGTTCTGAAAAGCTATTACATCAAGGTATTTCTCTAAGAAACAAGCTCCAAGTAGCACCTTAAGTATAATTACTTAAAATATGCTCAATAATAACCCAAAATTATGGAAATCATCGAAATGCCACGAAACCAAGGGAGAATTGTGAGGAAATTATCCTGATGATGAAAGATGGTAAATGGGCTAGACTTGACCCCATATAACTATTGATTAATTGGGTTGGTTTTCATTGATGTCAACCCTCGAAGAAAGTCTGGTAGAAAATTTCGGTAGCACAAAGGTTTGGGTAATGGACCCAAGTTTTTTTTATGGATAATGGTATGTATTTTCATATATCTACAGGCACGACTATTCTAGATGGGTATTACATATCATGCCATTTTGAGTGGTATGTGGAACTTCAAATAACTCGTCACGGTTAGAGAGTTCTGTCCATGTGAATTTGGAGAACCCTCATGAGTCATCTAGAAACCCCAAAAGGTCAAAATACTCAAAGTGATTGCAAAGAAGAGATTATTTAAATAATAAAGTGAAGTGATGAGTGTACTATAAGTTAAAGTGAATTCAAAATAAATTATTTAAATAATAAATTTAATGGAGAAATTTCTAAGTTGACACATGATTAGAAGTGGGTTAGCCCTAAAATAAGGAAAGTGGGTTAATATGGTTAGAAGGTAATTTAAATAATAAAGTGAAGTGATGAGTGTACTATAAGTCAAACTGGATACAAAAGAAAATATTTAAATAATAAAGTTAATGGAGAAATTAATAAGTGGACAAGTGGTTAGAAGTGGGTTAGCCCTAACATAAGGAATGTGGGTTAAGATGGTTAGAAGGTAACCCCTTGAGGAAGCTACATGAAAGTATAAATAAGAGGAAAGGGTCTCTCATTTTAATTACAATCGAGCATATTGAATATCAACAAGTGACTGAAATAACCAAAGGATATTTAAGCGAAATTTCAGAGGGAAGGTGAAGTAAAGAACGCCGAAATTCAAGGGAGGACAAATTCTTTTGATGATGCTTTCTAAGGTATGATATTTATAGGCCATCTCACCATTTTCACAATAATTTTGTTTATATAATGATTCATAATGTGAAATTGGGAGGCTATTGAGGAAACATATCCAAGAATCTGTGATACAAATTTCATCTTGTGGGTCGTTGTATTTTTGGAGTTACACTTCGTGGAAAATAGGGTTTGTGGCTAGTTCTAAAAATAGTCTAAAACAAGTGTTTTGGGTAAAAATGTCATAACTTATTCATAACAGATCCAAATTCCACAAGAAAAAATGTATTAGTTAGAGTACAGTATCTGGTATTCTTTGTATAATTTTCATATCCATACTACAAATATTCTGTGTGGGGAACGCTCTACAAGTTCACTCTCTAGAATAAGTCAAAATTCAACAAGGTATGCCATTTTTTCTATAAATCCTTTTCTGAGAGGTTCCAAGCAGTGAAACATGGAGGAATTGCATAAAATACATTGACGAACATTGTGTACTACTTTTAGATTTTTATTCATTACAGGTATATAGTTATGATTATTTCAAGTTAGGGTTGTTGACTAATACAAAATTAGTCATGTGAGACTAAAGTAAAGTTTGATGAAAATGATAGTCTCTTGTTGTTAAAGTTAAGGAAGGTTTGCAGGTATGTGATCATATACACTAGGTATATTACAAAGTTACAAATCAGATTTGGATGATGAAATTGATGAGGGATTTTGGTTGAGATACATGGTTGAGACAAGTAGTTGATGAGTTGGAACATACATGAGGTGTATAGTTGATAGTGTTGGTACATATTGATGAGTCATAGTTTATGTTTATTTGATGCATTATTGCTACATATTTGCTGCATGGTTGATGCACTCATTGATGGTACAAGTTGAGGTACAGGTTGGTGCATAGTTGATGCACTTGTTTATGGTACATGTTGATTATAGGCTGTTTGGACATGTTATTGTGACATGTTATTTGTACAGGTTTGGTGCATTGTTGATGCATTTTTTTATGGTACAGGTTAAGGTACAAGTTGATGTATGGTACATGTTGGCACAGGTTATTGGTATAGGTTGTTATAGGTTGATTACAAGTTGATTGGTACATGTTTACAATAGTATATCTCACAATGATAGTGTGACAATAGTTCCATCATTGTACTTCTACGTCAGAGACATTGGATGGGGCAATGACATGTGACTGTAGCCACCTTCTGGTTGTCATCGGAGAACATAGGGGTTGATAGCGTCCTTCTCTTTTTATCTAGAGAATTGGGGAGTTGGAGCTTCCCTCAGGTTGTAAAATGAGAAACTAGGGGGTTGTAACCTCCTTCTGGTTGTAGCCAGAAAATTGGGGAGTTGGAGCTTCCTTTAGGTTGTACCCCGAGAAACTAGGGGGTTGGAACCTCCTTCTAGTTGTAGTTGGAAAATAAAGGAAGTTTTTGTTTCAAATTAATGTAAAACTTAAATACATATAAGAAAAAGCATTCCATGGTTTTCTCCCACTTTGGGTTTCCACATAAAAACACTGGTGTACTGTGTATATGCATGATTGCTGATTTGTTCATTGTTTATTTACTCTGCAACTATTGGATGATAATGCTACATCCATTTAACACTTGCATTTTATGGTTAAAAAAGATTAAATTTCTCTATTACTGATTCACCCCCCCTCTGAGTAATTCAACAATTGGTTTTAGAGAAGGTTCCTTCAGGAAACAATTTAACCATTGGAAGAAGATTGTGGATTATTTTGAGAATGAAGTATGACTGTTTAATGGTCATAATGGTTTAAAGTTTAAGTTATGGAGTGGAAGGAATAAAGTACTTTTACAAGCATAAGGGTGTTAGTTTTGGATATCAATTGTTACACGATATGATAGTTCAAAAAGGGCAAATACTGCAGCCAAGAAGGAATTGAAGAAGAATAACAAAATAGCAATGGATTTCATCTAGGAAGGATTACCTAATCCGGTAAGAGAAAATGTTGGTAAATGTTCATTAGCCATAGAACTTTGGGATATGTTACATGACATATATTCTTCACCCATTGCAGATTCAACAAATTCCAAAGAAGATGCATATATAGATCAAGAAGAATCATGCTCACCATGTCAAATAGATTCAAAAGATGAAGAGTACATAATCACCGAAGGTATGTTGTTTTTCTTTAATTGTGAAAAACACAGACATCTTGAAATATAATTCCATGAAGGAAATGAGACAGAAAAACTAATTGAAAAGGAAGACAATTATGAAGAAAAATTGATTAGTTATTTAGATGAACTAAGAGAAGAAAACAAGTCACTCAAGAAAGAATTGATGAAACAAAAGAAAAGTGTTCACATTTTTTAAGAAGCCCAACATGTCATCGAGAACTTAAGAACTTACCTAGAATAAGCCAAAAAGATTGAAGAAAATATTGAATATCAAAAAAAGTATTGGAAGCCAACATAGCAATACAGAAGGAAGAAGCAGAATTGAGAGAGAAGATATTGAGAGATCATCTCAAGGAAAGGAAAAACATTCTAAACTAGATTGAGGTAGAGTTTGGTCAAGAAGAGAAAGGACTTGAAGAAGAAATAATCACATTAAAAATTCATCTTGAAGAAGTGAAAAGAACATAAAAAGTCATGAAGTTTAAGATAATGAATAAAGAAGAAGAGGTTGAGAAGATTGAAGAAGAGGTTGTCACATTGAGAAATAAAATCGTCAAGCTCAATAAGAATGTTGAAGAGACATAAACGTCCACATTAGTTATAGAGAATGAGGAGAAGCATTCTAGGTTGTTAGAAAAGAAGAATGAAGAAAATAGAAAGAGTTATGCAGAAGTACTCAAAGAAATGAATCATGGTCAACTAGAATCTAAGAAAAATATTGAAGATACATCTTCAAGAATACCATCCATGTTCAAGCCACAAAGAATATTCAATCATGATCATGGTCAGTCAAGGAATAAATTCAAAAGGACTACACCACAAAGAAGATCATTCACTCCCAGGTATGCAAATTTCTTTTATGGTCATTGTTTTTATTGTACAAATTTTGGACATAAGGTTGCAGATTGCAGAGATTATAAAAATGTTGAAGCAAGAAATGCATATGTGGTCCCATGTAACATTGAATGTTACAGATGTCATAAGTATGGACATCTATCTAGTGATTGTAGAAGCATGATCAATGATTCCATGAAAGAGAACAATGATATTAGATATAAGAAATTATGGATAAGAAAACATGAAGAACAGGTGAACAAAGACCAGGTCCCAGAGATCACAAGATTGGAAATAAAACGAGATGAAGAAAATTCTAAAGAGAAAAAGAAAGATGTAAGATACATAAATGTTTGGAAAATAAATGAAATAAAAGAAGGACATGTAAATAAGGAACAAATTCAAGAGATTGTACTTTCAGGCATTATAGTGAAAGATGAATCCACAGACAGAAAGAAGAAGTTAGAGCTTAGAGAGATGGTGAATCTACTAATGAAGATGATGATGGATACAGATCAAGGTAGGAATTGTTTTGAKCCATCCCACTTAGATACTCCCAAGTAACATGAATATTAGATTTGGGGGGTCTATGTGATAGCGCTAACAGACCAAATAACCATCCTTCAAGCAACTTGCATARTTTTAGTAGACAAATCTAGAGCAATCCATTAGCATAAGTACAATTTGATAGTTGTAGTAGTGAAGACTTCATGATAGTATAGTAATAAATAGGTCATCATTATGGACAGTTGTGTAGTAGAGMCTTGGATAGTATGGAAAGAGATGGATTGGTAAGAACGCTTAGTAGGTTTGGATAGATATATGAYAGTGGACGTGAGCATGGATTCATAGATTGGTTCAAAGACAAAGAAAAATTATGGATGTCAATTACACAGGAAATGGCTTGAACAATGCTAATGGATTCCAAATTGACAGATATTTTTTGGACACATGCAACACATACATCAATTCACATTCAAAACAAAGTAATGTTGAGAAACAATAATGTCAAAACTCCCTACGCACTATGGAAAGGTGAAATCATATTTTCTGAACAAGGAACTTGAAGAAGTAGTCGACATTGAACAACCAGAAGGATTTCAGTTGTCAGAGAACACATATTATGTGTGTAAATTGAATAAGGCCTTGTATGGCCTAAAACAGGCTCTTAGAGCATGGTACTCTAGACTTGATAAATATCTACAATAGTTAGGGTTTAGAAAAGGAAGTGCATACATCAACCTCTACATCAAGGTAACTCAATATAATATTTTATTAATTGAAGTTTATGTTGATGATATTATTTTTGGAAGTATTGTTGACAAGTTAAGCTAGAAATTTGAAAAGGATATGAAGAATGAATTTGAAATGTCATTACTCAAAGAACTATCCTTCTTT
>JASDQU011245830.1:5469-17103 GCA_032191745.1 Picea mariana | reverse complement strand
TTATCTTGAAGAAAAGCGTGATTGATCTTCCATTCTACAATCATCTCATGTTCTTGCTTGAGATCAATTATTTGATTTGAAACAATTATAGGTGTGTTTCTTGCATAAGCTGCCTTTCTTAATTGCTCCATTGTTTGAAGAGATTGATTTTCTTTTAAATGATGAGCATGTACCACATATTCTTTGCCTACTTTGATTAAGTGATATTGATTATGTTCCCTGTAGAAGATTTCTTTGCGATCATACAAAAAAGGACTGTCTAAGACCATTCCACATTCAGTGAGTGGTACCATATCACATGTTACCTCATCCACAAACTGAGATGAAATTGCAAACTTTAATGTGCATTTGCTTTGTTATGAGAAATTTATGATTGTTGCTTATCCATTTAAGTGGGTAAGGCTTATGATGCTTATGAGTGTTTAATCCCAATTGTTTAACCAATTCCTCTGAAATCAAGTTAGATTGATATCCAATATCTATCAATGTGTCGACCTTAGTATGCCTCATAATGACCCTTATGTGAAACAGTCTACTTCTAGAATCAAATCTATCACAAATTTTACTTGCCAAACTAACCAATGAGACTTTAGATTCATCACCCGAATCCTATCCCAAGTCTGTTGGTCGTGTTGTTGTTGCAACTATTTGCCTCCCTTTCCTTTCTTTGAACCACTTCAGTCTCTTCTCAGGATGCAAATTCCAACAACGATCCTCATCATTCCCTTCTTTCTTGCAATGCTTGCAAGAGGGATTCTTTTCCTTTATTGTCACTGAATTTGCCTTCTTGCCATTCCACTTCCTTTTGTCCTCTTTTCTTGAAGATGATTCCCTTGATACACCAACTCTTGTTCTCCATGCCTCAATGTATGTTGCTTGAACAAAAACCTCATCAAGATTAGTAGGTCCAAACATAAATACAGTGTTACGAATATGTGCGGGTAAACCTCCTATATACTTCATAAGAGTTTCTTGGGTGTGTAAAGGAATATCTAACATCAATGCCATTTTATGAAAACCATCTGTGTATTTTTGCACTATTTGTCCTTTTCTTACTTTAAGACCTTGAAATTCAATTAAGGCCTTCTCTTTATAACCCAAAGGATATAATTGTTTTCTAAGTGCAGAAACAAAAACTTACCATGATGGAAATACATTACCCACTTGTTGTGTGCCATTTTGCAACTTTCTTTGCCACCAGATGAGTGTTGTGCCTGAAAGTCTAAGGGATGCCAACTTGATTTGAGTTTCCTCATCCTTGATTTGTTTCACACTGAAATAAACATCCATCTATCTGACCCAGATATCAATCCTCTCTGCATTGACTTCACCATCATACATTTGTAATTCAAATTTCACATCAAGCTTAAGTAAAGGCATTTAATTTTTATGTTTCTGGATATGTTTTCTTGCAGTGGATTTAGAAATTGAACTTGAAGAAGAAGAAGTTGATGGAGAAGAAGGAGGTGAAGAAGGAATTTGAGGAGGATCCTCTCCTTCTTCACTTTTGACCTTTGAAGATTCAACTAGATTCAGTCTCTTCTATTCCAAGTAATCATCATAAAGAACCTTCATCATCTCAGACGCGGCGAAGAAATTTTTTCGAAACTCTTTCTCATTATGAGAAAGTCCCTCTTCTGATGCCATATTCTCACTTTGAGAATTTCTCTTTCTCAATCCAATCTCAGGATTCTCTTCAACAATCTCACCTTCACCATGACTCAAATTTTCCCTGGTAATCATGCAAACTCAAAAACCAACCGTCAACTAGCTCTGATACCACTTGATCTGAAAAGATCTTAAATGACAATGGTTAAGTTATTTTGCATAAGTTAAATTACCATTTAGGAAATTGATGAAAGAGGAATAATTATAGATGAAACATAGTAGCCATATAAACATATACAGATCTAGAAATAAGCATAAATCAATAGCAAATGATAAAAAGAGAAGTTGATAATGGAGTTCAGCAATCTTGCCTACATCTTCGGGTCTTTGTCTCAGTGGGTGAGTCTTTATTATTTATGTTCAAAGATTTGAAAGTACATCATAATAGTGCCAAAAGGATTACAGACTAATCTGGTCTTTTTCTACCAGATCTCAAGAACCCAACAAAACTGACGGCATTGAAAACGGATGAACGGAGCTCCTAGAAATGGCCCGCAAAGGTGTGCTCCTCAATAGCTTCCCTGCATAAAAATGGATTTGCCTCAATAATTCATCAGCATTTTCTTAATCTCAACCTCTCTCCATGGATTCAAGAACCTCTGGTTTATATAGGCTTGAAGTTAGAAACAAACTTCCAACTTACCCCCAAGATTTGGCTTCAAAAAGGGCCCAAGATCCCCCCAAAATGGATTAAATCTCTCAATTCTGCTAAAAAAATCAATTAAAAATCTTATATTATAGTATAAAACACACTTTTGAAAAAATAGAGGATGCATCCCCCTTCACACAGGCCCCTGGTCTTATGGGTGCCCTTCAAGTGTCCATGGGCTAAACCCTAATGCACTGGCCCCCTTAACATTCGACTCTGGGTCATGTGGCCTCGCCCTAGTCCTCCACACACCCCCCAAAACGGTGTAGCCCTTGTTCAACATCCCTTGGTCGAGGGCTAGCTCCCTATCAACTAGGGCCTATCCAAACTATTGTGCCACCCATCAATTCAAAAGGGAAAAGGGCCACATGTTTTAACACGTACCACCACAACCCGGGTGGTCTACCCCTTTCCACGAAACCGTCGACTTGTTCAGGAGGTCAAGGGTTCGAATCCCCCTACCCCATAACAAATTTTACCCAACCTTCATTGATCATCCACAGGGTGCCATGTGGCACCACCTGATTCAACCATGTGGCGACCCAGGATTGGACCACATCATCTTTCATACATCTAGTGACACTGCCACATGTCTGACATGTCATCCATCTGTACATCCAGTCACCCTGCCATGTGTCAATCTATAYACCCAGTYKCCTACTYAGATGTCTTATGTATGCCTCTTGTCCATCTATCAGGGGTCCAYGTCACTATATGTACTGCCACGTGTCATTYGTACGGTGACATGTGTCAAATTCATATRGTGCCAACTACCCCCAAAAGTGATGAAACTGAGTGACATGTGTCACCTCTTGGTGACGCCACATCAGCATGATGACATCATGCTAACTTCATCCTAATGCATGTCGACGTCACCTATTGTACATGCTGACATCATCATTGAATTTGACCAGGTTGACTTGTTGGCACAGGGGCTGACCTAGGGTTCAATGCTACAACAGTGCATCAAAAAAACCCTAACTACCGGCCCTTTCGGCAACATCTGCAAAGCAGATGAAGTCTCACTTGAGGTAGAGGAAGGGGTGGTTGCAGGACTCAGGTTTCTGCAACCTTAGTTGGGACACAGATTTGTGATTATAACACTTAATAGAGCACTCAGCACTGCTATTTCATCATTATCTAACCAGTATCTACTCCGCAGAGAAAATGGAGCATCACAGCATTCACCCTGATCTAAGGTATATAAGCACTTAGTAAAGGAATTAGATCAGATCTAGCAGATTCAATCACTAAGCAAGATCAAAAATGTCAGATCTAGCATCTAGATTCATCATAAGCACAAAGCATAAACAGATCTATCTATCTATATCAAAGCACTTAACACATAACACATAAACACATCAGAACATCGCACAGAGCAGAATAACATAGTATTTACGTGGTTCACCCACACCCTGGGGCTATGTCCACCAAATCTTCTTCTTTATTAGCTTCAATCAGTCATCTACATGCATAGATCCAAAAACCCTCACTCTGCATAACACAGGAGATCTGTGCAGATCGCTAGATCCTCCTTCCTTGCGTTACAGCACAAATCCCTCCACAGTCTCTTACAATGAATTGCACTTGGCTCTTCAAGTCTCACATAGTATGCACAAATCCTTACACTTCTTGATCACACAGATCCCACCCTTAGCACTTAGCCAACTTGCACAACACTTGTGCACTATTCAACTACTTCTTACATTGCCTAGACTTCTATTTATACATACAAAATAGGCCTAAACATGGGTAAACCCATGGGCTGACACCCCATTCCCGTTACATATTCCCAAATCCAAAAAATGACCCAAAAAGAGGTTGAGATCCCACGATCTCTGCTTTGTCTTACGCTCCATCTTTGACGGGTTGTTGAAGTCCCAAAATAGGTCAAACTTGACCAAGAATCTCCCAAAACTTGGTCAAGGGCCAACAGGCCCCCAACACTCACCTATGACTCATCCCGAGTCACTTTGGTCTGACTAGTTCTACCTCAAATGCCTCAAGATTGGCTCGAGCTTCTTTGACTTGTTGTTGTGCCACAACCTCCTGTTCTACGAACTCCTGAATGATTTCATCTTGGTCATGGTGACCTTCAGAAGAGGAAGGTTTCAGAGGCGAACCTTTTCTCTTCTTCAGGGAATCAAATTCTTCACCCTACTGTTATTCGACCTCTTTTTCATTAAACTCTTCACCCTCACCTCCTTGCTCTGGTGATATGGAAGTAGTCTTCATGGATGCACTGTCTAAATCCTAAACCTCTTCATTCTTCTTTGTCCTGCTAGGTTCGGGTGTATCCTGTGCAGTTTTTAGGCTGTCAATGTCAGATATCTCCGCAAGGTTTGTTGGAATGAGGAGGTTCGTCGACCAGTCCTTGGTGATCTCCTCCAAGTTCTCCTCTGTCAACTTGTAGTAGGACTGAAGTTGTTGCTTGTGTTCGTCATCGTGCACTATGATGTAAGTAAAATGTCGATCTGCGCTGAACTTCATCAGAGGATTGAACCAATGCAGAGTGTTCGGAGTCATGTGAGGCTCGGATTGTATGGCTACCTTCATCTGACTATAGTAGGTATGAAAAACAGCATTTGACTTCCATTGTTTATTCATGTCGCTTGAGTACCACAGTGTACTGAACTTTGCAGCTAGTGGTTCAAAAGGCTCGATGTCCAGGAAGGTCTTACCTTCCGACATCTCCCAGGCAATAAAAGCTATCAATATCAAAATCCAACTGAAATGAAATTCATATCCTTGATATTGTGCTTCTCTGCAGTCGATTTCCAACTGGTTCACCAAGTACTTCGCCCAATTCATCTGAAGGCCCTCCTATGCACTTGCCTGCGAGGTCGACTACAAAATCGGTGACTTGGGTGGGTCGGTTATTTCATACTAACTTCCCTGCAATCAATTGACAGGTGAGGCACACTGTGCTACTCTAGATAGAAGCTACCTTGTAGCCTTACGTGCCCTTCTCAACATCGTCATAAGTGTCCTTGATCCGTTGTGCTAGAGCGTGATCCATGGATTTTCTAGGGTAAAACTCTTATGGATCGGGTCCTTGCATACTCAAGGCCGTGATCTGATTGATCAGCGTCGGATCAACTGTTATATGGTCCACAAATAACCTCCATGGTAACAAGACATTAGTATTTTGACACATGTGTTCACCTCCTGGTGTCATCCGAAGTGAGGAATTTTCATGACATTGAGCAGGGTGGACTACGCAAGGTTCATAGTCCACAACTGGGGGATTATATTTGAACTCTTCCCCTTAGTCTGGGTCAAGTACTTATGTGGGGCGAGCATGTTGTAAACTTTGCAATCTCCGAGGTTGAAGTCGCTAAACTTCAACGCTGCAATCTTATCTTGGTCTACTCAAATTGCGCGTATCCCCTTCAAGAGGTACGTAGTAACCAATGCATACTCAAAATATCTAGGTACGATGTCTCGATTTATTGCACCACTCAAAGGTGGTAGATAGGTGGGTAAGATGGTCGGGATCAATTTAGAATTTGCTAGATCATCCCTGTGCTTGCTTCACTTTTTATCGAATGGTCGGGATGGTCTAGCTCTGCAAGAAGTGGATGGAGAGGTTGGAAGTCCTCTTGTCGACAATGCTTGTACACCTGTAGACATCGACATGACTCTCTCAGTCATGAGGTCGATCAGAACTTCTTCAACAATTTTCTCGGTAGCGCTCAACTCGTCCAACATACACACTCGAGATTAACAATATCAAGTTCGGGGAATAACTTAGACACTGTAATAGGATAGACAGCAAGATTGCAATGATTACTATATAAAATCAACTTAGTCTGCGGGCTCAAATTATTAGTTGGAAAAAGTTTTCTCGGTGCGTGGCACGATGGGATAAATAGGTAACTCGACAACGAGTTGCTTGCAATGGGTATGAAGGCTTCATTAACTATGTTATGTTCGTTATGGCATGGTCCCAACAGTCGGATGGAAAGCTGTCTGTCCATAAATGGATCTCTATTTGTTCAAAGCATTGATCTAACGGTTATAATGGCCCCAATGACTATATTGCTTCGCTATGGCAAAGTGCCATGTGTCGTTGTTCTGATATCCTGACGAAGCTCCAATTTTGAAAATTTTTCTTCTGTGAGGTTTCCTCTGGAACCTTCTGCAGCTTGTCGATCTTAGCTCGCTTCTTGCTTAGCTTTCTAGCCTTCTTCCCAGTGAGTTTCATCTTGGTTTTCCTTTTTCCATTCTGATCCTTAGCTTCTTTTGGCATAGTTACTTTCCGTTGTTGAGATTCTATCCTAAGATTCAAGGGTAACCCTTCTTCTTCATCTGGAATAGGTGCTTCAATCTCCAGTGGTTCTTCTAGTGTTCTTGCAACTTCGACATCTGGGTCTCTGGTGTTAAATGGCTTTGATCTGTTCTTTTGTTCTTCAATCAAGTGTGTGATCCTTCTAGTCATGAATTAATTTAATTCTTTCTTCTTCTATTATAAAACTTCCTCTTCTTCTTGTTTGTTGGCCTTATCTCTTTTAATCCAAGATTTTCCTAGTAGCATGGTAAGTGGGGAACTTTTCTCGATAAATTTAATAATCTCAAAATCTTCCTCTGTCGAAGTTCCATTGGAATTCATAGGTATCTGAGTGAGATTTCCACATAGGTTTATCAACTTTCCTTTGAATAGTCTTATTCCTCCTAGTGAAGGAATCATAGCAGAATTCCCTATAGCTTCCCACATTCTCTCTATCATGATATTCACATGTGTTTCCTAATCCAGAACATATTCAATGTCGAAGTCTCCTATTCTTGCTTCAAGGCATTCTTTTTCTGTGAAGATCTCTGATAAGTTGACATGTCGGTGAGCATTCAGGGTTTCTTTTATCTCTAGCAATACTTTCTCTGATTCTTTCTAGGGTTTTTCCATTTCTGGATCTGCCTTAGGGTTTTCTTGTCTCATGTTCATTTTTTCAATCTTAGCAATCATTCTAGGGAAATCCAACACTTCATGGTCCATAGCTTTACAACAAACACAACTAGGTCTTCTCCCAGGGCATTCCTTAGCAATATGTCTCAGTTTTCTGCAACTGTAAYAGAGGGTTAATCCTCTCTTTATTTTAAATGATCCCCATCCTTTCYTGTACTGCGCACTAGGATCATGGTAGCTAACTTGCAAAAAAATATTTCTAGGATCCTRCATACACTTATTAGTCCAAATATCCTTTCTATGTATAGGTATAACATATTTTTCACTATTCTTATCAGATCTACTCATATCAAATCTTCTTTCATCTATTAATACCCTAGTTTCAAGCTAGGACAAAATCTATCAAACATACCTAGATTCATACTTTTGAAAMAAAAACTTCCACTAATCTTACTTCTACAGGGCACAAAGCTTTCAGATCTAGAAATTTTTCACTATTCTTACCTTTATYAGAGCACAGAGCTTTCAGATCTTACCTCTTTTAATCAATAATTCTCACTTTTACCTTTCTTAGGGCACAAAGCTTCCGGATCTTACCTCTTTTCTTCAGATTAGACTTTTTTCCTTAGCACATAACTTTCCAAACTAGTAGAGTACTATGCACTAGAGCAATAGATCTACGCACAGAGATTTCACAATTTCATATGAGATCTTTGCACAAAGCTTCTTCTTCCTCAATTCCCAGCAATCATAATTTCAGGTCTCGGCAATGGAACCATTTGTTGGCATAGGGGCAGACCCAGAGTTCAATGCTACAATAGCACACAAACAAAACCCTAACTACCGGCCCTTTTGGCAACACCTGCGAAACAAATGAAGTCTCACTCGAGGTAGAGGCAGGGGTGGTTGCAGGATTTAGTTTTCTGCAACCTTAGCTGGGACACAGATCTATGATTATAACACTTAATAGATCACTTATCATCGTTAGTTCATCATTATATAACCAATATCTACTCCACAGAGAAAATAGAGCATCGCAACATTCACCCTGATCTAAGGTATATAAGCACTTATCAAAGGAATTAGATCAGATCTAGCAGATTCAAGCACTAAGAAAGTTCACAGATGTCAGATATAGAATCCAGATTCATCACAAGCACAAAGCATAAATATATCTATCTATCTATATCAAAGCACTTAGCACATAACACATAAACACATCAGAACATCGCACAGAGCAGAATAACACAGTATTTACGTGGTTCACCTCCACCCTGGGGCTACGTCCACCAACTCTTCTTCTTTATTAGATTCAATCAGTCATCTACATGCACAGAGCCAAAAAACCTCACTCTTCATAAGACAGGAGATCTGTGCAGCTTGCTAGATCCTCCTTCCTTGAGTTACAGCACAAAGCCCTCCACAGTCTCTTACAATGACTTGCACTTAGCTCTACAAGTCTCACACGATATGCACAAATCCTTACACTTATTGATCACACAAATCCCACTCTTATCACTTAGCCAACTTGCACAACACTTGCGCACTATTCAACTACTTCTTACATTGCCTAGCCTTCTATTTATACATACAAAATAGGCCTAAACATGGGTAAACCCATGGGTCGACATCCCATTCTCGTTACATATTCCCAAATCCCAAAAAGGGTCAGATATCCCATGATCTTTGCTTCGTCTTTGACAGGATTTCGAAGTCCCAAAATAGGTCAAACTTGACCAAGAATATCCCAAAACTTGGTTAAGGGCCAACATGACTTTTTTGCATGTTTGGAAAAATGAACAGAATGTGATATATTTCGCATACGACATTTTTTTGAGCCTGTTCAAGTTGTGTTGGGTTCGTATCAATGAGGCCTACGCACAATTCCATTTTGAAGCCATTCTGAGCACTATGATTTTTAGGCCTTCCTGGACCCATTTTGGTCCCGGGATCCAATTCTAGATTAGCGTCATTTGGTGCTCAAATATCACGGTTGTTTGATAGATACACTCAAACAGAAATGGAGTTTCTGGACATCATCTCATTGGACACAGCTTATAGATACGATGTCAAGATCGAGCAGAAATTTAAGCAGAAGAGGTGAGATTTTGGATCTGCAAACTCCTCACAGCCAAAGCAAGGAAAAGGTGACCCCAACCCACATAGAAATGGATCAAGCCAAGATGGATGCCCTTAGGAAAACCATTCCAAGCCACAAAACAATAAGGGAAATGAGAAGACGAAGAAGGACATGGGAAAATGGTGTGAGTACTATAAAATCCCTTGGCACATCACTGAAGAATTTTGCTCCNTCGAAGTCCCAAAATAGGTCAAACTTGACCAAGAATATCCCAAAACTTGGTTAAGGGCCAACATGACTTTTTTGCATGTTTGGAAAAATGAACAGAATGTGATATATTTCACATACGACATTTGTTTGAGCCTGTTCAAGTTGTGTTGGGTTCGTATCAATGAGGCCTACGCACAAGTCCATTTTGAAGCCATTCTGAGCACTATGATTTTTAGGCCTTCCTAGACCCATTTTGGTCCCGAGATCCAATTCTAGATTAGCGTCATTTGGTGCTCAAATATCACGGTTGTTTGATAGATACAGTCAAACAGAAATGGAGTTTCTAGACATCATCTCATTGGACACAGCTTATAGATACGATGTCAAGATCGAGCATAAATTTAAGCAGAAGAGGTGAGATTTTGGATCTGCAAACTCCTCACAGCCGAAGCAAGGAAAAGGTGACCCCAACCCACATAGAAAGGGGTCAAGCCAAGATGGATGCCCTTAGGAAAACCATTCCAAGCCACAAAACAATAAGGGAAATGAGAAGACGAAGAAGGACATGGGAAAATGGTGTGAGTACTATAAAATCCCTTGGCACATCACTGAAGAATTTTGCTCCAATCAGTCACTCATGGTCAGGCTGAAGGCTTCCTAGTCAGAGGCTGATTCTGATTCTGAATCCAATCCCAAAGGATAAAAGAAGATTATCAATGTTGAACCTAGTGCCACTGTTTCTACCACCAAAGTCCATCCAAGTGAACCAAAAGAACCATAGGAAGGGGAACGCCTCTTTCACTCACATATGTGGGTAAAGGGGGCTCCGCTTCATTTCATTGTCGATAGCGATAGTCAGAAGAACATGATTTTAGAAGAGGTCATCAAGCGTATAGACCTACCAATGACACCGCACCCACAGCCCTACACCATCGGTTTTCTTTTCCAAGGAAGAGATCCACGTGTCAGCCAACAGTGTCGTCTTCCCTACGACATCAAGCCTTTGAAAGATGAGGTATTGTGTTATATTTCTCCCCTTGAAGTTTGTGATGTTCTTTTAGGACAACCATATTTGTGGAAGTGTCATGCTATGTATGATTCTAGACCCCACAATGTTATTATTACTTTGGGTAGACAATTATACAGGATACCAGAGGTAGCATCACCTACCCCTATTTCTTTAATCTCTGTTAAGCAATGCAGTAAGGTCATTTGGTCATTTCACATATCGGGAAGTTTGTCTTCTTTGTGATCTGTGCTCATAGTAAGAAAAAGGTTGTTTCCACATCATTGGCCTCTACACAGAGCCTCTCTCTATAGCAGAAGCAAGTGGATGGGATCATGGAAGAATACAGAGACATCTTCTCCTCACCCACCGAGGTACCGATGCGCTGCCAAGTCAAGCATCCAATTGATCTGACCCCCGGTGTACCTCTACCTAATGGACCATTCTATCATCGATCATTGATGGAAAATGATAAAATCTGGTGTCAGATCCAAGAGATTCTTCAAAAGGGGCACATCATACCTAGCTCCTCCCCTTGCGAAAGCCCGAGGTGCATAAGAAGGACAGGACTTGGTGACTCTACATTGATTACAGAGCCTTTAACAAAATCACAGTGAGAAACCATTACCCAATTCTTAGGATTGATGACCTTCTTGACCAACTCAAGGGGGAAAATTTCTTGAGAAAGATTGACCTAAATTTTGGCTACCACGAGGTTCTCGTCGAACCAACTAATGTATGGAAGACAACCTTCAAATCTAAAGAAGGTCCCTTCGAATGTTCGGTCATGCCCTTTGTCTTAACAAATGCACCAGCCACTTTCATGAGGTTGATGGATGATATATTGAGACCCTTAACCAACTCTTTTGTGGTGGTATATTTGAATGACATCCTCATCTTCAACAAAACTTGGGAGGAGCACATGTGACATATTCAGCAATTTTTTAGCACTCTGCGGCAGCACAAGCTATATGACAACTTGGAAAAATGCTCTTTTGGCATGAACAGGGTCCAATACTTGGGCTACATTGTTGATGACCACGGGGTACATGTTGATCCAACTAATATCCAAGTCATTTGTGACTGGCCAGCCCCGACCACACTAACCGAGCTTCGGA
>JASDQU011245829.1:8500-21617 GCA_032191745.1 Picea mariana | reverse complement strand
AATATGATATCTGAGCTTCTTATAAATAAAATATGATACAAGAAGTCGAAATGGGAGAGGATGGTTTACAAGAACACATACACAATAATAAAGGGGGTTACAAACTATATTATAACGCAGGGTATGAACCTCTTGTTTCCTACTACTTCACCATCTATCTGTTCTTGAGGTTTCTAATATAACATCTTTTAGTATAAGAGCCTCGTAAATTCCCCAAATTTATGACGCTTCCAAATGAGTGTCTCCTTTCTTTTATCTTTACACTCACCATCAAAACTTCTTCTAGAAACCATTTACTACTTCTTAAATTCACTTATTGCTTCTTGTTTCTTGAATGGTTTCCCCTCAATAAAAAATGTTTAATTTGGCATGCATAATTATTTTTATTGTTACATGAATCGTTTCCCCTTAAAAATGAGTTCCTTCATTATCTTTTATAGATTCTTTAATCTTCAAAAACTTCCACTTGAAACCAATCAATACTTCTTAGATTCGTTTACTGCTTCTTGTTGTTAAGAAAACCACTATTCCTTTTTCTTGTTGAATCACCTATTTGATAGATACCCAAAACTACTTTGCAGAAGCCATAGAACTCAATAGTCATTAGATCAATCCCAACACAAAATATTGACCATTGATTTGAAACATAAAGTTTTATCCCACATTCATTGTGAGATACATTTTGGATAGATTTATATTTCAAAGGTGCTCCCATGTAATTTGAATACAAATGGGTGGGCTATAGAACTCTGTACAAAGTTTTACCTTTTAACCATGGGACCCAACATACCAAATATTGGGTCTTGACTATATGATAAGGTCATAACTTAATGGTTAAGTGGGGATCTAATATCTTATATGAGATATGTCAACTAGATCCAATTTGAACCATAGATCCTATACCCAATCATATCTACACTGTTGATCTTCAAACTAGATCGAAGTGTGTTGCAACATGGTTTCACCTAAGTTCATTCTATTATCCCGATGCCTGGTGGTCCTAGGGGTTCTGTGTTCTTGGTGGCCTGGTGATTGAAGGCTTATGTTGTGATAGCTTGAAGGCTTTACCTCCTAGTAGCCCAACGGTCCAATGGTCCCGGTTGACCCATTGGATCGTTCCATAACCAATATAAATAATAATGATTAGAAAATAATCCCTATAGCCCGACGATCCAGTACGCTTTGGGGAAAAAATAAAATTTGGACCATGGATCTGGGGCTCAATCCAATATGGACTGTCAATCCGCCTCAATAAAATCTAAATTGACAAAATCAAATAAGTTACAACAATGTCATTGCTAATGTCATCATAGTCCCATAGACACATGGTGACATTATACTAGTCCATGTTGGAGTTGATGTGGGAGGGGAGAAAAATATGTGTTGTTGAGATCGATATGTTATTTTGTTTCTCTAGTTGGGCCCATTTGTCTAGGTGGTAGATTCCAATTTTATCTAATGAGTGCTTTCCTAGAATACCACATTGTCAAGGGTCCTTACGAGTATCTATGGTAGAATGTTGAGTTGGCACTAGATCAGAAACAACATGGAGATGTGTTTCATTGAAGTTGACTCCCAGTGGCCCAATGGCTAGTGTATCAAATATTTGGTGTATCAGTAACTCCATAACATAACACTAAATGGGACTTTTCTATCCAGTACACAATGATGTTCAAATGTCCCATTGCCCTGGTGGTCTGGTATATCGGATATCAAGTATATGGTAAAGCCATTACATAAATGTTTAAACAAGACTCTCATATCTAGTATGAGGTATGTAAACTAGATCCAATCTATAATGGTGATCAATTGAGAACCAATAAGTGATTATACTTTTTAAGAAGATGAGGTACCCAACATACCAGATATCAGGTATTGACTATATGATAAGGTCATAATATAATAGTTAAGCAAGGCTTCGATATCCGATATGAGATATGTCAAACACATCTAATCTGAACCATTTATCCTACACCCGATAATATCTAGACCATTTATTTCCAACCTCTTATCTGCCTCCCCTGTAACTATCTGATTGGTCGAGTCTCGCATATTTGTTGGCACGTAGTTCCTAGGTCCCAGTCCTATGGTAAGCTCCTTAACAGTAAAACTTATGCCTTTTGAGTTGTGATAGGCCCTTATTTGACTTCTAATAAGTTCCCAAGTGTTTATTTATTACCTTACGTGCATAGGGCATGGATTTTATGTTGTTTTCTTAATTTTTCCTCAAAATATCTTGATTCTTGACCATTCAGAGGATCTGGAAGCTCTCCCTATGTCTCTAGATTTTTCATTCTCATCCTTATAACTTAGACAAAACTTGATATCATTGGTTGGGTCAAATATGGTACTAACATTGACTCCAATGGGGACAACATACTCTAGTGGTCTATTGAGAACTGTATACCAAGTGCCTTCTTTTATTGGGTTATGGAGTCTGCCTCGATATGATACATCTCCCTCATACCTTAAAACTGATATGATATGTGAAACAAAAGTGGTCAACAAATTTCAATGTTAGAACTCTATCTACTTCTTGATGTAACACAAGGTGAATGAAGTAAAATTTACAAATTCATGGAAATAAATGAAATATAATTATTTATGTACAGGGTAAGAAGTCTTACATTGTTGAGTACTGCAAGAAGTGTTTGAGGAACCTCCCATTATTAGAATCCCCAAAAAAATCTCCATCTAGTTGGGCCAACTCATATGCATTTTTATCACATTTCCAATGCTTCCCTTTAGCTTCCCTTCGGGAATCCCACTTTAGGACCAGATCTCCTATCAACTTGGAAGGTTCCAAGTCAAATATTATCAAATTTCCCATGCTTCCCTTTAGCTTCCCTTCGGGCATCCCACTTTAGGACCAGATCTCCTATCATGAAATTTTTTTCCTTGGTCCTTTTGTAAAATATGTCTTTCATTATTGCTAGATGAATATGGAACTTTATTTGGACCTGCTCTCTTACCCACTCATTCACAAAGGAAGCATATTGTCTATACAAACTGAAAACCAAAACATTTTCTCTACTAAAATTCAAACTGGAGTTAACTTCTCTGCAAACTGAAAAACAGATGCTTGAACACAAGCTTATTTATGTACATAAACCTCCTACTCTAATAATTCCATCCACTTTGATCAAGTGAAATGACACTTGCAATGATACCAGGTAAGTTCCTTACTTCTTGGATGAACTTCTTGTATGCACTTTTAAAAAATAAGGACAAGCAAAAGTGAAAATTGTAATATCATCTGACGGTGAAGTTCATACTTATAATCCAAAAATAATATCCTCATATAACTTAAGTCATTTGATACATCGGATAATTCATAGGTACAAATAATTAATTTAACATTAAATATTAATTTTCAAATATTCTCTTAAAGAAAATAAAAGAAAATGGAACTCATCCTGCACATAAAACTAGATGACAAGGAAAAAAAGGTTTGATAGCAAAGTTTGCGAGTACTCATTATTTCCTTATAACAACTTATGTTCTTCTTTGTATATTTTAAGTTGTTTTGCAACAACCATCCTTGAATGTCTTCAAACAGGTGCTAATATACAAAAACAACCATCAGAAAAATTGATAGACATTGGGTTAATTAAGGTTTGCGAGCATATGTTGGCATATCAAAAATTAATTTTGGAATTTGTAAATATAATCTATGTCGTTTTACTTCTATCATTTTATAATTAATGAAACAAAAATAATACTTTATATTAAATCTATGATTTATTATGGGGTATAAAACTTGCAGGAAACAAAGTATGGAACTTAGCCAACATAAGTATTATTGAAACAAGACATGAGATTTGATTTTGAACATATGCTTATGATTCATGAGTCAATTCTTGATTTGCATATACGTCGCTTTTCAATTTACATTCATGTATATTATTTATTTCAATTTTCATTATTCTCACCAATGTATATAGACTCATTACAATTTATTTTTATGTTTGTAGATGGAACTTGAAGAAGATGAAAACAATCAAGGAAACCAACCAAACATTCAGAAAAATAATCTAAGGCATGGAAGTAGCTCGAGCACTAACGACAATTTCAGTGAAGAATGATGACCAATATATTTGGATATCAATGCAAGTTGCAATTGAAATTTTTTTAAATAATTGTTTGTGAAATCAAACATTTTTGTTTAATGTAATGGACATAGTGTCCCAATTGAAATATAAGGGATTACAAATAAGTGCCACATTTTGTATGACAAATACTCTCTTATTAATATAATAAAATATGTTTTAATTTATTATATTGCATTGTTCAATGTCGTTGTGAAATGTGACTTCGCTGATTAAATATATGGATGATTAAATATTATAATGAAGAGATGAAAAATATGATGATATAACAAATTAGTCCAAACATCATAGCCAAATTCACTAATCAAAATATAACATATATGTAATTTGTTTTTATAAATAATGGAATTAAAAAATAGCAATAATTGCAGTATCATATGTCGATGTTTCTTGGTGTATTTTAATTATTAATCTCATCGGTGCATTTAATATTACAATGCATTGGTGTGTTTCATAAGAAATGTGCACCAGTTCTTTTATGTAACCATTTAGCACTAATTTCAATATTCATTTAATACCACAAATTACATTAAAAATTTGGCCTTCGATACGTTTAGCGTATACGAAGCAGCAATGCTTTTGTGTTATTAATAATCACCGGTGCTTTAAGATTATTAATAATCACTAGTGCATTTGTGTTATTAATACGCACTGATGCTTTTGTGTTATTGATAAGAACTTAACCTTGTTTGTTACTAAAACGCACCGGTGCTTTCTATTTTTTAATGCACCGGGGGGGGGGTTTCTTCCAGGTAACACACTGGTGCATATTATTTTATATAACATTAGTTCCTTCTTATTAATAATGCATTGGTGCGTTCTAATCAGAAAGCCTCAATGCTTAATTATTTTTAACTCTCCTAATGCATTTTACTATTAAATCCTCGGTGCTTATAAAACAAACGGTCCGGTGCTTAAATATTTTACTTCATCGATGCTTGAATATTTTACTGCCCCGGTGCTTGAATTTAAGTGTACACTAGTGGTGGTTTATGATTATTAATAATCACCAGTGTGTTTGTGTAATTAATACACACCAGTGATTTTGTGTTATTGATAAGCATCGACCCTTGTTTGTTACTAAAAATCACCAATGCTTTCTATCTTTTAATGCAGCAAGGGTTTTTTTCCAGGTAATGCACTGGTGCATATTATTTTATACATCATTGGTGCCTTCTAATTAATAATGCATCAGTGCGTTCTAAGTAGAAAGCCTTGGTGCTTAATTATTTTTAACTCTCTCGGTGTGTTTTACTATTATAACCTCGGTGTTTATAAGACAAACGCCCCGATGCTTAAATATTTTACTACTTCAGTGCTTGAATATTTTACTTCCATGGTGCTTGACTTTAAGTGTACAGTACCATTGCAGTATGTGTTTGTATGCCCCAGTTCTTGTACCTCATCAAATGCATCAATTTCTAAACATCCGCTAACACCTTTGGCCACCTAGAATTTTTTAGTTATAATCAAGTTTTGTTATAGTATCCACAAAAACATCCGCTATCAAAAACAAATGTTGTAGCAGATATTTTATTGAGAATTTTTGTCAAATTTGTAACACTAGAAACCTCTTCTATAACCTCCACTAAAAGGTATTTTCCTTGTAGTGCATGCCATTGTCATGTATCTTCCCATGTCTTTTCATGTAGCTTCCCATTTTAACATATACAACAATAMATATAACTTTCCATAACATTATGAAAGGAAAAAGTCAAATCAAAATGTTGATTTTAATGAAACAAKAATWACAAAAAAATTAATCTTTCTCAYCCCAAGAAATAAAAAAACATTTTTTCTAGGGACATATGACTTAAATTTATATCACAAAGTTCCTTTCCATCCAATGAAGTTTTTATGATATTTTAAGCGTAGGTGAAAAGTTTACATGTCTTTCCAAGCCATGCCATGCATTGCCTTGCCTTGAGTTTTCATGCCATGAAATGCCATGTCGTGCCTTGGCTTTCCAAGCCATGTCATGCCTTTCCATGCCACAACATGCCATTGCATGCCTTTCCTTTCCATGCCATTCCTTACATCTCCATGTCTTTCCATTCCATGCCATGTCATGTCTTTCCTTGCCATGCCTTTCCATGCCATCCCTTGCCTTGCCATGTCATGCCTTGCCTTTCGATTTTATTCTTTACATTTCCATGTCATGCCTTGCCATGCCATTCCATTCCATGCCATGCCATTTCCGTGCCATTTCCATGCCTTTCCAATCCATGCCATACCATTTTCATTCCTTTCCAAGCCATGGCATTGCCACGTCATTGCCATGCCTTTCCATGCCTTTCCAAACCATGCCATGCCATTTCCATGCATTTTCTACCCATTTCATGCTTTTAATTTCCATTCCATGCCTTTCCATGGAATGCCTTGCCTTACCATGACATGTCATTCCATTCCATGCCATGCCATTGTCACATCATTTCCATGCCTCGCCAAGCCATGCCATTTCCACCTCATTTCCATGCCTTTCCATGTCATGCCATTGTCATGCCTTGCCAAACCATGCCATCTCCATGTCTTGCCTTTCCATTGCATTCCTTATCATTTTGTGCCATTCCTTGTCATTCCATGCCATGGAATACCTTTCCTTATCATGTTATGCCATGCCATGGCATTCCCACATCATTTCCATTCATTTTCATGGCATTCCATTACCATGCCTTGCCGATCCATGCCATGCCATTCCATTGTCATGCCATTTCCATGTCTTTCCATGCCATTTCCTTCCCTTTCCATGCAATTCCATGACATGCCTTTCCTTTCCATGCCACGCCTTCCCTTTACATGCCATTCCATGCCATGCCTTGTTTGTCATGTCATTCCATGCCATTTCCATGCGTTGAAATTCCATTCCATTTCCATGCCATCTCCATGCCTTTCCAAGCCATGTCATTGTCATTACATTGCAATTCCTTGTCATGCAATGCCATTGCATCCCATTTGCATGCCATTGTCATTGCATCCCATTGCATCCTATTTTCATTCCATGCCATTTCCATGCCTCAACAAGCCAATAAATGATATTAACTAAGTTACAACAGGACAAATATAATAACCCTTAAAACAAGTAATCATTAAATGAAATGGGGCTGAAAATGCAATCCTGAACTAGGGTTTACAGAATAAATTCTTGTTGAAATGCAAGATGACACATAACAACCCTAGAATATTCAAGACATCAATCCCTAAAGGGATGAAAAATATGATAGAGATATAATAAAAGGTGTGAAGGTTTATTCTAATGATGAAAAATGATAACTAAACCCTAGACGCCAATCTAACAAGGATGGAAATCGAGGGTAAGTCCTAATCTAACCACAAAATTACGGGTTTTAAGACAAGGTTAATTCAAGAAGAATACAAGATAACATGCAATATCACCACTTTGATAAAAAAATTATTTAATACATTCAATAAATAACCATCCATCTTCTTTCGAATAAGCATATCCATCACATCTCTTCTCAGAGATAAGCTGCCACCATTATAGCGAGTCATTCACTTTGCAATTTTACAAATTCTCTACATTCTCTCATTAATAAAAAATTGTGCATTACTGTATCTCTGTGTTTATTGCAATATTTTTGTGTATCTCTTAATATCTCTGTATATTTCATTTTTATATCTATGTCTTCATTTCGTTCTCAAAATAATTTGGATCAGTGGTATCAAAGAAGGATTCTCATTGTCATTTCTTAGTGCATGTCCTTGACGAGGTCAAGGTACAGAGAGTTGGGTCTTGAGCTAGTTTCCCTTGAGGATAACTTCTCTAGTCAGCCCAAGTGGCCTCCCATGGTGGAATAAAAGAGAGACGCGGGAGAAGAAGATCCCATCAAGATATTGCTTGTGGAATCCTTCACGCAAAAGAAGAACGAGATGTTGGAGAATTTTTCCCAAATCCTTCAAATATTGTCAATAATAAAAAGCACGCATGCGTCACGAAGTCAATTTGGAGATGATACTCCATTCAAGGTACAGGTTAATTTTGATATTATCATATTTGAAGGTCAAATCAATGTAGATGCTTTAGAAAAATGGTTAAATTTTCTAGAAGATTGTTTCTCTATTCACAATTTTTTCGACAGAGAAAATATCACCTTCGCGCTCTGTAAGGCTCTCCCCCGTGTCAAACATTGGTGGGAAACTTATTGGGAGAAAAATTCCACAGAGGAGTATGGAATATTTGGGAACGATCCCACTTGGTATTTTTTTATGTATGCGGTCAAGGAGCAATATTATCCTATGGGAAACTATGATGACCAGTGCATGATATGGGCCACGCTGTATCAAAAGCGAAACCAAATAGTGTCGGAGTTAAAATATACCTTCCATACCTTGCGCACCAAGATAGGTATCAAATACTTTGAGAAACATCTAGTTTTGAAATACCGCAGGGCTCTACACAGGTACATCCAAACCTAAATGGAGTTTCTAGACATCTGATCATTGGGTATCGCTAATAGATATGCTTCCAAAACTGAGCATAAATTTAAGCAGAAGAACAAGTGGGAATTTGGGTCTACAAATCCATAACAACCAAAGCATGGTAAAGGTATTCCTAACTCACAGAATAACCAACCTCAAGAAAACATGTCTAAAACACAGGAAAATAAGAGAAACTAGAAGATGAAGAAGGACACTGGGAAGTGGTGAGAATTCCACAAAATCCCTTGGCACAACACCGATGAATGTTGATCAAAACATTCATTGGTGGCTGAGGTCAAAGAAACAGATATGATCCTCGACTCAGACTCTGATTCAAACACTAATAAAAGGAAACATATAATTGATGCAGAACCCATTGTTATTGTCACGACCAAAACAATCCAACCATAAGAACTAGAGGATCCTGAGGAGGGAGAGCACCTCTTCCATTCAAAAATGTGGATGAAGGGGACCCCGCTACATTTTATTGTTGATAATGTAAGCCAAAAGAACCTCATCTCAGCAGAGGATGTCAAGAAGTTGGATTTTCCAAGAACACAACACCCGCATCCATACAACATCAGATGGCTTCTCCATGGATGAGATCTTTGTGTCAACCAATAGTCTCGCCTGTGATACGACATCAAGCCCCTCAAGGATGAGGTATTGTGTGATGTTTCCCCATTAGAAGTCTATATTGTTCTGTTAGTCCAGCCATAAATGTGGAAGAGCCATCTTGTTTATGAATCTTGACCTCGTAGCTTCACTATTACTTTGGGGGGTTATCTCTATAGGATACAAGAGTTAGTTTTGACTACTGTCCCAAGAAAAAAATGAAACAAAGTAATCTCTCCTAACAAAAAATTTATCCTCTTCACAATATGTTCATAAGAGAGGGACACTGCAATCATTGTAGCCTCAAACCACAACCCTTCTATCTAGCAGAAGCAGATCAAAAATATTGTAGAAGAGCACCAATATCTTCTTATTGCACCTACAAAGGTTCCTCCATAATATCTAGTCAAGCGAAGTTATAACACATCTCATCATGATTTTTATTTTGCAACTTCACTGAAAAATTCCTCCCACACTCTGACATATCATGAAACAAAATTGGTTAAATGGATCCAATCCCTCCAACAATAGGTTCATAACAACTTTCCACAAGTTAAGTAGGACAACTTCTTCATCAAAGAAAGAAAATCTCCAAGATCCAGATTCAACAAAAGCTTCATCGGTGACTTCATGAAATGAATACCATTGCTTCCTAAGGGGGTAGGACTGATCCAGCAGAAAATCGGTGGCCACCCACCTATTCCACTCGCTCAAAATAGAGGTTTCCACCTTGAAATTGTTTCTACATCTTTTCAACTCTTAAACTTTCAAGGTCATTTTGAGGCCCTAAACAACGTTTTTTGGATCTTCTATAGTCACATTGTAAAATTTAGCTAGAGTGTGATGGAAAAATTTGTATCCATTAGATAGACCTTTCAAACGAACTATCGTGCACCCCAATCGGATATTTTATGCAAAAGTTACACCCTTGGGAAGTTGACATACCAAATTACCCCATCGTGGCCCACATGACTTTTGGCATTTCATATTCCGAGGTTAGGGTTCTAGATTTTATTCATGTTAAACATGCCTCTAGAGACTTATTTTCAACATCATCATCTTCTTGTGAATGAGTGCATCCATCACATCTCTTCTCAAAGATAAGATGCCACCATTCTAGCGAGTCATTCACTCTGTAATTTTACAGTTTATGTACATTCTCTCATTAATAAACAAATTGTGCCTTACTATATATTTGTTTTTATTGTAATATTTCTGTGTATCTCACAATATCTTTGTATATTTCATTGTTATATATATTTCTTCATTTCATTTTCAAAATAATCTGGATTGGACAAACACCCTTCTTTCATTGTGATGGATGACAAAGACTTGTGTTGTGTTTGGGAAAGGGCGGGGCAACTTGGGAGCTCACCCAAGGAGTGGACTCATCCACCCTTAGTATCATGGGAATGCCAGAGAATTGGAACGACTCCATCGACACACCCATTTAGAGCCATGATTATCGACACAAGGAAGATCATAAGGTAAGGGGCACACGCCCGAGGATGGGGCACATCGATCCAAAAGACAAACGATTGATGGGTGCCCATGATTATATGGGTGACCTGGGTCCATGAAGGGGTGCAATGGTCGGTTGAGTTTGCAACTTATTAAAAGGCACAACACACCCAAGAGATGCATCATTTCACACAAGAGACCGTTGGAGCTCCTAAAAAAGCAAGGGTGCACAACCAAAGGGAGAATAAGAGAATTTTTGGCAAGAGATGTGGATGCAAATCTGAGGCAATGAACTGAGGTAAAGTTGCCAAAATGGAAGACAATTATTCAAGGTTTGGATACTTGGAAAGTTTTGGGGAAGTCTAAAAACTCAAGTCTGTGGAGGCATTTGTGAGGAAGAACCAAAATTTGTGTTTTCTTCGTGAAAGTCTATGGAAATGAAATGACAAAAAGTCTATGGTTTTGGGCACATATGAGGTGCACCATAGGGATTTGTGAAGATGATTGTGACAGAGAGTCTTGTGGTGATAAATTTTATCTTGAGTGTCTTGGTGAGGTGAGGCGAGTCATTTCACTATGCCCTATTGTGAATTGAGCCGATAGTGCTAATTTGTAATTGTTTTGCAGTAACAAAGACTTGGTCGGGTGTTAGGCACGGTTTGTGCCACCCAAACTATTTATGTGTTGTCTTCATTTTTTTCCACAGTTTTTCTCTTGAATGCTCATGTTCATGGATGGATTCTTAAATAATACTAAGTGTTAAATTGTGTTAACAAATTGTCTAAGTAAGAAAGAGTTGCACTAGAGTAGGAATGTGACTCACCGGTATCCTAGAAAAAATTATGTATATGCTCTAGGTGAAGAGGCATGGTATGTATGAAGTATTATTGGTGTGCTAAGAAACCAAGTAATAACCATCATGGTTTTGCACGCTCTCAGGGGATGCACAATCGAAAGATTTGTCCAGATGTCGTGTGAGGTTGTCATAAAATGCATATCTAAAAATCAATGTGTCAAAAGATTTAAAATAATTTTTACATATCTATAAGAAACATAAGTTTGCACAAACTTAATTTTATGTACAAAAGTAAGTACGACCACAAAATTTGGAATTGCACATTGATTGCATGATCAAGACCTTTCATTACTAATAGTACACAAGCTATAAAATCTCATGCTCAATTACATTCTTAAACAATGATGAATTATACAATCTCATGCACAAGTAGATCCCCAAGATAACAATGACTCAAATGGAAGATGTGTTTAAATTGTCCATACTAATGAAAAAAATAAGGCTTCTCTATTGTCTAGGATCAAGGTTGCAACCCTTTAATTAAATTTTCACTAACAATTACAACTAGTAAACCCATAATATTAGTCACCAAGGAGGACACAATGCACCCTTACCAAAAATTGTCATATTGACTCTGATGGTAAAGAAAGCCAAAAAGTCTTAATTTTTTTTATTAGAGGTCAGTTTTGGCAGTTGGTTGTTGTGACTCTATTAGAGTGTGGCGGTCATTGTTATACTTTGAACCCGCCTTGAGATGATGGTGTTAGACTTCGAAGATAACTGATAATCTACAAGTAAAGTGAATATACTTGGAGGGTGATCCATGGGTGACGACAATGACACCAAGCGGGAGCCTAAGAGTGGAAATATGAGTGATCGAATCACTATCTTGGAGACTACCATCGAGTAGATGACAAACACATTGTTCTAGCATTGTGAGAAGGTCGACCAAATGGAGACTGAGATGGATAAGATGAAGCTTGGGTTCAACAAAGCCATTTAGGAGCTCCAGACAACTATAGCTTTGATGACTGACACCTTGGAAAATGGCATTGAGAAGAGACTCAAGGAAATGGAGAACTTACTTTCCACAATCACACAGAGGTTGAAGGACCAAGACGACACCATCACATTGCTAAAACGATATTGTGTTAATCGAAAGAGATCTAATTTCATGCCGATGAGAATCAATATAAAGGAACCGAAGCCATATGATGGAACTCACAATGCTAATTTGTTGGGAAACTTATGTTGGGAAATTTAATAGTACTTGGAGTAGTTGAACAAAAGTTTGAATAAAGATAAGGTGAACCCTACAACAATGTTCTTGACAAGAATTGCTAAGCTTTGGTGGAGTAACCAAGTAGAAGACTTAGCAGTTGGGAGAATCATTGAGAAGATCAAAAACTAGGCAGAGATAAAGGAAACCTTGAAGGAACAGTTTAGTCTGGGAAACCAAGCATGGATCACAAGGAATCAATTGTTGGCTCTCAAGAACACTAGTAATATCCAAGCATACATCAAGGATTTCACAGGGCTCATGTTCAATATCAAAGACATGTCAGAAGAGGATAGACTTTTCCACTTCATGAATCATTTTCAACTGTGGAAGTAGAGTTAGTCACGAGGATAGAATGTGTAGACACTTGCAACAATGATCACCACAGTGGAAAAAATGTTGGACTTTCAAGGTGAACCA
>JASDQU011245827.1:1258-20238 GCA_032191745.1 Picea mariana | reverse complement strand
TGGAATGGTTCATGTCTTTTTGACATGAACCATTCCATTTTACCCTTTCATTTAAATGATAATATTAAACTTTAAATAATATCATTTCCCTTTTTATTCTTTATTCATAATGCTCATGTTTTAATTCTTCTTTAATCATGACTATGTATTGGTTCATTAGTCTATAGATCTCATATTTTTATGAATTTGAGTCTTAATCAATAGGCGCTCCCTTCAAGACAAAATTCATGTGAACGCGAGCTCGAAACCACGAGCTTATCCATTCCAAGCATTGTTCTATTAGCACTTTCTTCTTCTTCCCCTATTATTCTACATGGGACCGTATTCAGACGTCTGAGGGATTATTTACTTCTAACCCCTTTAGCTTCTTTACCTTATCACGTGACCGATGATGGAACCAGGTTCTTCGATACTTCATCCTTCGGGACTTTTGGCCTTTGCAGACATTCTTCTACATGGGACCGTATTCAAATGTTCGAGGGCTTATTTACTTCTAGCCCCTTTAGCTTCTTTACCTTATCATGTGCCCAGTGTTGGAACCACGTTCTCTGGTACTTCATCCTTTAGGACTTCCGACCTTTGCAGTCATTCAATCCTCCTAGAGTAAATTTCGCTAAAGTGCGTATACTGTATTCACTAGTAGATTCAATGGTCAATATTTAATCTTCTATGAGATGGACAATCCTGAATTATCCAGAGGCTTCAAACAAATCGACGGTCAGGACTTAATCATGAGTTTAGATGAACGGTTCTTGTTCACTCCAGGACTTCGAATATTCGTGGCTCCTAGAATATGGAGTAGAGCAATTCCTCTGGATTTTTACCTACCGAATAAGTCATAGAATGGTGGTGACTGCTTGTTGTCGGTTAACACCTCTGCTTATGTTATCCTTCCACTATGATTGATCAATGGTTGAGAATGCTCTTGAAGTAGATCAACGGTTAGCGTTACTTCGTGATTCATGCTTACTCTATCATTCCATTGTACTTGATCATAAGGTCATGAAATATTCCTTAGGATCTTATATCAATGACCAAATTTTAATTTGTGACTTCAGCCTCCGACACTTCGGATATGTTAGCTAGTGGGAGAAGCTGGATATCCCCAGAGGATGTAGTCCCAGACCGACATGGTCTGTTGACGTCACCTATGATGATGTGGACCTGTAGTGGGTCTGCCACATGTCACCCTGATTTGTGACTTTCAATGTGACATCCCCAGCCACCAATAGGCCGGTCAATGCCACTACTCACACACTTCACTTAGCTCAACTAGCTCTGATACCAATTTGTGACACCCCGACCACCCAGGCCAGTGCATGTTACTCATGGAAATGAAAATTGTCATATGCATATAAATATAAACCTAAACAGACAACGTATTTTGTTCATACATAGATTAATGTGAAAATAACAGTAAAAGCATACATACAATACTTCACAGGTTAAACCCATAATATAATAACATATACATGCAATATTCATCAATTATAACACATGTACATATACACAACATGTAATGATCATAGGAATAGATAATCATATTTCAATTGAAGTACACCAAATGTGTGCAAACCTTCCACAAACCTCCCAGCCTTAGACCACGCTGCTCATCACGCTCAACAGTGGGTCACCCCTGAGCTGGGACTATGCTTCACCTAGGGCAAGGGAATCCTAGACTAGGTTGAGGTTATAGGAAAATGCATAGTGCAACTGAAAGGATTCTCTCCAGGAGCCTTCTTACGTCCACTACTCACAAACTCTCATTCCCCACATTCATGTTCCACCTCGGGAATATGCACCTTCATTGTTCCACAGTCCATCGACTTCTCTACTTCCCTTTTCAGGGTCTCGACAATAGGTCGGATCAGGAAATCTCAGAGCTCTGTAGCTGGAGCTGGACTCTCTCTAGGAGAAAATCAATTCCCAACAAACTCTCTCACTTGGAGAGAGATGCTCATAGGCCTGACAACTTGCCTCTTCAACCACGGGCCCAACAACCCGCTTCTTCAACCACGAGCCTGACAATCTGCTTCTTCAACCAGCTTCCACTCAGTTTCCAGTGAGGTGAGGACAAAAGAAAAGCTCAATATAACTCAGGGAATGGTAGCAACCAAAATTTGGTAAGGCACAACACGATTTTGGCAAGTGCAGACATGTTGGGCTTCACAGGAAAACACAGATCAACTTCACATGTTACTGGTTTTAGAGATGCGATAAAGATCTAGAGGTCAACGACCGAGGCCAAATGAGTCAGGCGAGGGATAGAAGAATGGAAATTGAACCCCCAACATGAGATGACTCTCTAGATTTAACTACATGTGCCCAGGTCGACACCTGTCTTCCTGGAGCTGCATGCACTCCATTTAGCATTCGTTCCCTTTTCCAGAAACTTAGGATAAAACATATCCTTCTAATCAACTTTTGGAATAATAATAAATTATTATTCTCTTGGACTTAAGCCCTTAGGCTTAGCCTCTCTTTCCAACCTCTCAACCCCCTCTCCCTTACCCAACCTAGTGGAAGCTTATTCCCCCATCACTCTTTCTTTGTGGTCGGTATACACACAACGATGTTTTTATATTATTGATACGAATAGTTACATGTACAAAAAACAGGCTCTTGGCCTTTAACACCTAGGCTCTCCGGTCTAATAACACATAATATTACCATATTCTAATTGCTCGGCTCACCAACCTAAAAAACATGTTTACAATTCATAAATACAACTGGGGCTTGTCCTTGGGGATATTACAACCCCCTCCCCTTATTTTTGCACTTTCCTCAGTGCAACTTATTTACACAGCATCAACAAGGTTTTCAAAATATTCAAAAATATACGGGTATTCTTCCTGCATAGCATCCTCATGCTCCCATGTCACGTCCTCAGGACCTTACCAGGTCCAATGGACCTTTACAAGCCCTATGCATGAATTCCAGAGTTGTTTTCTCTTCCGGTCCAATATGTGCACTCGATGCACCTACAAGACGTCTTCTTTCTCCACCTGAATCACATTCCAATCAATTACATGATTAGCATCAGGTATATATTTCTTAAGTAATGAAATATGAAACACATTGTGTACATTCATGGGTGCAGACAATGAAAGAATATATGCAACTGGTCTAATACTTTCTAGGATTTCAAATGGCCCACAATATCTGGTTGCCAACTTGGAACAGTTTCCCAGCTTCAAGGAACTTATGTTGGATTTCACTTTCAAGAAAACATGATCACCCACTTTAAACTCCATGTGGTTCCTGTTCTTATCAACATAACTTTTCTGCCTGTCTTGGGCATCCTTCAAATTCTACTTAATCTTTAGCATTTGTTCTTCCATTTCCTTGAGCAACTCTGGCCCAACCATTGCCCTATCATTTGGGTTATCCTAGCTTATTGGGGTGTTTCACTTTCTGCCATAAAGTGCTTCAAACGGGCTCATCTTCATTGATGCTTGGTACTCATTGTTTTAGGCAAATTCTACCAAGTGTAGGTAGTCTTTCCATTTAGATGGTTTGTCTGTCACATACATCCTTAGCATGTCCTCTATTACTTGGTTCACCCTCTCTGTTTTCCCATCTGACTGAGGATAATAGGATGTGTTGAAGTTCATATTCGTTCCGAACCCTTTGAATAACCCTTTCCAGAACTTTGATGTGAATTTTGGGTCTCTTTCAGACACAATTATCTTGGGAATACCATGCAATCGTGTTACTTCCTCCATATAGATATCAACAACATTAGCTTCCTTGTGAGTAGTCTTCAATGGAATAAAATGGGTAGCTTTTGTAAGCTTATCCACCACCACCATGATGGAATCATGCTGCTTATTTGTTCTAGGTAATCCTGTGATGAAATCCATTGTCACCACTTCCCACTTCCACTCAGGAATGGGAAATGGTTGTAGCAACCCAACTGGGTGCCTATGCTCAACCTTGAACTTCTGACACTCCATACATCTGGCGATGTATTCTGCAATTTCCTTCTTCATACCTGGACAAAAGTAATGGCTCTTGACTACTTCCATTGTTTCTTATATCCAGGGTGCCCAGCATAAGGCACATTGTGCATTTCCTTCAAGATCATAATTATCAATTCTTGGGAATTAGGTACATAAATTATGTTTTTGTACAAGAGTGTTCCATCAGCTTCCAATTTATAATCTTCCACTTTTTGTAGCAGCTTACCTTGTTGTAGCTTTGCCACCAATTCCGTGTACTGCAAATCAACATTTGTGGCTTCTGAAATTCTGCCTTTAATATCAGTTTGATACATGCTAATGGTTGTAGCATGTAGTTCATGCATTCTTCTACTGAATGCATCGGCCACTTTGTTATCCTTTCCTTTGATATGCTTGATATCAAACTCATACTCACAAAGGAATTCCAACCACATACTCTGCCTAGCATTAAAGTTTGGTTGATCAAACAAATACTTCAGACCGTTATGGTCTGTCCTGATCAATTCAAAACTCTTTCCCATGAGGTAATGCCTCCATTTCTTCAGAGCATGCACTATGGCTGCCAACTCCAAATCATGAGTTGCATAGTTCTTTTCATGATCCTTCAGCTTTCTGGACTCATAAAATATTACAAACCCATTCTGACTGAGGACTCCTCCCATCCCTTCTTTTCATGCGTCTGTACACACTACAAAACATTCGTTCGGATCTGCAATCCTCGGGATTGGAGCATTGGTTAACAACTGCTTCAATTGCTAGAAGCTTCTCTCACATTCTTCTGTCCACTAAAATTTCTTCTCCTTCCCTTGCAAGGAAGTGATGGGGTGATCTATCCTTGAGAACACTGCAATGAACCTTATGTAATAGCTAGCCAGACCCATAAAAGATCGGACTTCTGTCACACTCTTTGGCGGTGACCATTCTCCGATGGATTCTATCTTCTCACGATCCACGATTATCCCATCCTTTGAAATTATATGCCCCAAGTAATGGATCTTCTTTTGACAAAATGAGCACTTGCTCAATTTTGCATACAATTGGTGCTCTCTCAGCACTTGCAACACCATCTTCATATGATGTTTACTCTCTTCCTCCAACTTGGAATACACTAGGATATCATCCAAAAAGATTATGACAAACTTGTCTAGATATTCTCTGAATACAATGTTCATTAGGCACATGAAAATAGTGGGTGCATTTGATAACCCAAATGGCACCACTGTGAATTCATAATGACCATACCTTGTTCTAAAGGTGGTCTTGCTGATGTCTTCATCCTTTATCCTTACCTGGTGATACCCTGACCTGAGATCTATTTTTGAAAATATCTTGGCATCCTTCAACTCATCAAAGAGATCATCGATCCTTTTAAAAGGATACTTGTTCTTAATAGTCACTTTGTTCAATTGCCTGAAATCGATGCACAATCTCAATGTCCCATCTTTCTTTTTTATGAACAAGACCGGGGCACCCCAAGGTGACACACTTGGGAATATATACCCCTTCTTCATAAGTTATTCAAGATGCAATTCCAGTTCTTTCAGCTCTAGTGTACTCATTCTGTAAGGAGTTTTTGACACTAGAGATGCTCCAGGCATAAGGTTTATAGAGAAATCAATATCTCTCTTCGGGGGTAGTCCGGGTATCTCTTGGAATACATCTTCAAAATCCTTTAATACTGCATGGTATTCAAGATTTGTCACCTTGTCCTTAGGTGCTTCTTCTATATGGGCTGCAAATATTTGGTAGCCCTTCCTGTAACACTTCTTCAACTGCGTTGTTGAGATTTCTCTGACAATAACTTCCCTTGGGATTCCTTGCACTCTCCTTGGGTTTCCTTCCTCATCCGGGCAAGTAAATGCCTTGTTACGACAGTCTAAGAGGGCATGGTGTTGGTCCAACCAATCCATCCCAATTAGACATTCATAGGAACCTAAAGGTAGGATGTTCAATTCAGCCCTTGTGCTTAGTCCATTCATGTCCACTGAACAGGACTTAAGCAACTCAACAACCTTTCTCTTGGCTCCTGTAGCCAGCTGCAATAACCAAGATTTTCCATGCTTTCTTATTGGCAAATGAAAACTTTCCACCATTCTAGGATCTATATAACTATGACTAGCTCCTGAATCAATTAAAATAGTAATGGTTTGGTTGTTGATCATACCTTCAACTTCAATCATATGTGATTGAAATTTAGCTTTCTTGTTGTCAAGGGCCGCATAGATCCTTGGTATTCTATTGCCCATGTCCTCCACTGTTTCTGCTTGCTGAACATTGCATACAACTCTCACTTTTCCATTTTTGCAGGGACAGTCTTTGTACTTATGGTTTCCCTGACAACCCCAACATTGAATGGACGTCTACCTTGGCCTTTGTTCCCCTACTTCATCCATTCTCTACTCTCTAAAAGATGGTTTTCCTTGAGGATTGTTTCTGAAAAAGGGAGGTTTGTTTTTGGAACTTCTCTTGTCATCCCAAGCCTTCTAGAAATTGGGCTTTACTCTTTGTTTCTCATATAAGCATTTTTCTCTCCTTATATTTTCTTCCATAGTTTTAGGATCATCATACTGGATATTTTCACCGATGGAAGGTGGCAGTCCATTCAAATACCTTTGAATTTTGGTAGTCTCATCTTTGATGAAAGGAACATACTTCAGCAATTTCAAAAACCTTCACTCATATTCATCAATGGACATACTACCCAGCTTGAGTTCAAAGAACTCTTTCATCTTTCTGTCATAGTATCTCTTAGTTAAGTATTTCTTTTCGAAATACTTCTTGAATTCCTTCCAAGTAACATTTTTCTCTTTAATGTGTTGCACCTGCACAAGTTCGTCCCACCACATGGATTCCTTTCCTTTCAGTAGATACATTGCAATTCTTCTTTTTGCATGAGAGGAATAATTCCTCAATTGGAAATATTTCCTCAGCCAAGAAGCCATGTCTCGACATCTTCCTCCTTCTTGTGCTC
Source organism: Picea mariana (assembly GCA_032191745.1). Lineage (NCBI taxonomy): Eukaryota > Viridiplantae > Streptophyta > Pinopsida > Pinales > Pinaceae > Picea > Picea mariana. The sequence goes on along the minus strand of JASDQU011245827.1, from coordinate 13,305 downwards.
TCCATCAAACATATGAGGTTTAATATTGTTCATTTCACCCTTCATTTTATCCACTCTAGATCTCTTATTATTTATGATAGGAGATGGGCTTGAACTATTGTGTTCCCTCCTCTTGAAGGTCCCTTGGGAGTTATGATGGTGTCTGCCAACACTCCTTGATTTCCTCTTTCTATCAAAAGACATGTGACTTCTTGATTTACTGGATTCACTCTCCTTATCCAATTTCTTTTCTATCCTTTCCAAGCTCTATATCAACTTTATGTTGAATTCTCCCCATTGTTCCCTAGCTTTCATGAGATTTATGTTATCTACTTGATGAGTCTGGACATATTTATGCAATCTTTCAATGTTTTTCATCATGTTTCCTTCCTTATATATCTCTTCTCCATGCCCATTGGAGTTTGATCCTTCAACTCCCAAATGGACATCCACTCCTTTATCTTCATTCTATGAAATGGAAGGATTATGTGCCTCCATTTCTCTGCACTAAACGACAAATCAATTTGGTTCTGACAATTGTTAAACTCTAAAAACACAATTTGCAGTCAATCGAAAATTTTCATTCTATCAGTCCTTAACAAATTCCACGGTAATCATAAACCAATATGATTCAAGAAAACTTTCAGATTCTATTTTCTTTCCGAGCTCTGCTCTGCAATGGTTTTTCGGGCACTAGCCTCTTTTTCTTATCCCCCACCCAACCCATGAGAGCATGGGCTGTGGCCAAGCGCTAGATCGATAGGCGCTTATTCAGGACTTCAGGCCTCCGGCTTCAGAAGTTTTCAAAGCACATTCCAACAAATCTCTCAGAGTTCTGGATTACCGAACTCGTGAAGTAGCGTGGATCAATAGTCCACATGTACCCAACATTTAATGGTTGACACTCACTATGGAACCTCATGCATTTGAGTTCCAGGACTTCGAAGCTTCGAGACTTCGGAGAATTTCACATCCGCATGCCCCCTAAACCCTGAACTGTTAAACTCCAAACACTTCCATGTCACCTTCGGTGATGTCATTATGTCATGTCACTTCGGCGTTATGAAACTTCGGAAGGTTCTTCCTTTCGTTCTTTACGAACCATCCTTTCGGAGTGTCAAGTCTCCGGACTTCACAACTGGCGGCATGCATCCACTGGGATCCACGGATTTCGTGCTTGAACTAAGATACCAAATAGTCACATCACTTAATTCTTTTCAAATTGCGGGGGCATGCATCTGCGATTTGGAGTAACCCGCCTTTCGTCCCACAATTCCTTTGATGCTGACACATAAACCCTTGGTTTGGATTGTGGGACCACCTTGGAGAATTAAATCTCGTGCAAATTGGGTCCCTGCAATGCCTCTTGGCCGTCGATCTTGATGTATCATGATCAACGCTAGTGTGGTTTTGTCGACCTTTAACTATGTTATGTAACCTCAGGGCCCACATAGTACAACTGACAACATTCCAGGTGGGGGCACATGGCAGGTATAGGAGAGGTACATGTCACCTCTGAGTGACATCATCATGACTCACCATTTTGGCTCTTCGGAGCTTCAGATCTTTGGGATTCAGAAGTTCTCTCCTCAACACACACTACTTCTCCCAAACGTTGAAATCCTGAACAAGCCAATCTGTTGACATGTGTCCCTCTGGGCAGATGGTCTGGATTAATTTGTACTTCAAAGCTTTGAGATTTCTCTGTCCTTCATACCGCGCCATAACTTCCTCCCTTGGCTTGATCCAATGGTCGAGCTCTTCTCCTAGATCTACGGTGTATATCTACTTTGAGGACTTCAGGCTTCGGGAGTTTCAACCTATCCACACTTGTTTTCTCCCGAAGTGATTTCACCTAAATTCCATGGATTTTCATTAGATATCCTCTCTCTCATATAGAAGACACAGACGAACTCCGTTAATCCAAGGATTTCCAAAGGAACTCACGGCTAACCGCCTCGCAACTTTTCCAGATCTGTCGGTTGGGAATTGTCTTCCTTCTTATGAACAGATCCTATGACCCACATTACTCTATGGCCCAATACCATGTTTTTCATGGTTTTATAATACCACTACACCTCCTGAGCTTCATAACATGGCCAAGGCAACCTCTTGGCACTCAAGAATGTTCTGAGGTTCGAAATCGGTTCCTCTTGACATAATTTCCACCTGAAACCTTGGTTCCAATGACCACTTATCCGGCCCAACCAGACTCAGTGCTTGAACCTTGGCTCTGATACCAATTTGTGACATCCCCAACCACCAACAAGCCGATCAATGCCACTACTCACCCAATTCACTTAGCTCAACTAGATCTGATACCAATTTGTGACACCCCGACCACCCAGGTCGGTGCATGCTACTCATAGAAATGAAAATTGTCATATGCATATAAATATAAACTTAAACAAACAACGTATTCTATTAATACATATATTAATGCGGAAATAACAGTAAAATCATACATACACTACTTCACAGGCGAAACCCATAATATAACAACATATACAGGCAATATTCATCAATTATAACACATGTACATATACACAGCATGTAATGATCATAGGAATAGATAATCTCCTTTCAATTGAAGTACACCAACTGCATGCAGACCTTCCATGAACCTCCCAGCCTTAGACCACACTGCTCATCATGCTCAACAGTGGGTCACCCCCGAGCTGGGACTAAGCTCCACCCAGGGCAAGGGAATCCTAGACTAGGCTGAGGTTACGAGAAATTGCACAGTGAAAATGAAAGGATTCTCTCCATGAGCCTTCTTATGCCCACTACTCACAGACTCTCATTCCCCACATACATGTTCCATCCCGAGAATATGCACCTTCACTGCTCCACAGTGCATTGGCTACTCTACTTCCGTTTTCAGGGTCTCGACAATAGGTCAGATCAGGAATTCTCAGATCTCTGTAGCTGGTGTTGGACTCTCTCTAGGAGAAAATCACTTCCCAACAAACTCTCTCACCTGGAGAGAGCTGCTCACAGGCCTAACAACCTGCCTCTTCAACCACGGGCATGAAAACCCACTTCTTCAACCATGGGCCTGACAACCCGCTTCTTCAACCAGCTTCCACTCAGTTTCCAATGAGGTGAGGACAACAACAAAGCTCAATACAGAGAATGGCAATAACCACAATTAGGTAAGGCACAACATGGTTTTGGAAAGTGCAGACATGTTGGGCTTCACAAGAAAAAACAGATCAGCTTCACGAGTTACTGGTTTCAGAGATGCAAGAAAGATGCAAAGGTCCACGACCGAGGCCAAACGAGTTAGGCGAGGGATCGAAGAATGGAAAGTGAACCCCCAACACAATATGACTCTCCAGATTTAATTGCATGCACCCAGGTCAACACCTGTCTTCTTGGAGTTGCATGCAATCCATTTAGCATTCGTTCCCTTTTCCAGAAACTTAGGATAAAACATATCCTTCTAATCAACTTTTGGAATAATAATAAATTATTATTTTCTTGGACTTGAGCCCTTAGGCTTATCCCCTCTTTCCAACCTCGCATCCCCCTCTCCCTTATCCAGCCTAGTGGAATCTTATTTCCCCATCACTCTTTCTTCATGGTCGGTCTACACGCAGCGATGTTTTTATATTACTGATATGAATAGTTACATGTACAAAAAATAGGCTCCTGACCTTTAACACCTAGGATCTCCGGCCTAATAACACATAATCTTACCATCTTATAATTTCTCGACTCACCAACCTATAAAACATGTTTAAAATTCATAAATGCAACTTGGGCTCGTCCTTGGGGATATTACATTCGCAGACCTTATGTGCCATATGTATTTTGACACTTGTCATCATTTGATTGGGCCACATGTCATCAATTGCGGACATGGTCCTGTTGACTATGATTTTGACATTTTGTTACTTCACAACTTCGGGAGTTTTGGAACTTTTATACCATTCTTTGATTATTGCCGAAGTATCAAATAGATCTATCACCGTAGATCTTTCCTTTTATTAATCGACGACTTATGTTAACTCTAGGGCTCTAGAGTTCTAGATTTCTTGGCTTATCTGAGCTTCTTATCTCTGGAGTAGGTAAATGCAAGAGTTTACCACCTTCTTCGTTTTAGCGTGATCTAACCATTTCAATATTCATTACATATAAATGGTTGACAAGATTTCCCTTCTCTTCCTCTGATCCGACGGTCGACCAAAGGGGCTTCGGCCTTCGGGTAAACTTACATGTTTTAGACTCCTTTTCATAGAAGTGGTCAGTGCTGAAGTTGACCACCATTGGAATCACCTATCCTCATCCAATATTCATCATGTATTCCCTAGTTCTGATGGCCCTCATTCACTTTGGGACTTCAGAGCTCCGACCTTCGGGTGAACTTACATGTTTCAGACTCTTTTTAGCCGAAGTGGTCAGTGTCGAAGTTGATGAATTTTGGACTCTCCTATCCTGTCCTTCCACTTGGTTCTATCTGACAATAAGGATAAATCCCTAATTGATCTAACGATTGAGATCTCACTTGAATTTCCTCCACAAATTTGAGGGCTCTTATTTAATCCCTCTCGATCTATGATTTTGGCTTGATCCAAATGTCCATAATGCTACTACTCCAGAATGGATGATTGAGATTTTTAGACTGTACCATAGTTTCCTTACGATTCTTGAAGGGTTTCAGTGCTCTTCTTTCTAATCTGTTCATCGCTATTTCTCCTGAGCTTTTAATAACTGTTTTTGCATTCTTTTATGCGTTGATCTTTAGTATCTAACTCTCCCAAGTGCTTAATTCCTTATGCTTCATTACTCCTTTTGTACATGGATTCTTTGCATGCTACCTCTCTTGAGCTTTAGGAACATTGGATCACTGTTGATCCTATCATGATCAACAATGATCACAAATTCATTCTGCCCCAAGGTGATTCTACCTTTTCCCCAAGGTGATCTTTCTTTTTCTATGTTTATTGTGCATGTTTGACTCATGTTTCCATAAATGACAACACACAACAAATAATTCCAACATTATTACCTAATTGTTGATTACAACAAACATTGAGGTCCAAACTTTCTTGGTGAACCTACAATCAAAAAGTAAATGATGGATAGATTATTCATTGGTTTGACATAACTCACACCTATAGGGAACATGTAATCCTCTCTTTATCAAATTATCTTTTGTGAGGAATTGTACATGCACCATGATCCAACAAAATATGTTTATGTTGGGTAAACTGTCACTATGCCAAATGTGTTACCCATCCTTATGCCAAATGTGCTTCTAGATTAAATATTTATGGGGTAAGGGGAGAGAGAAAAGTTGAGCTCAATATCACCCCTTAACAAAATATTCATCTTCACCACAACCTCTATGATCCCATGTGTGAATGTACCAAACAACACACTGACTTAGATCCTTAGTTAATTTTGAGGCCAAATAATGATGATGGTTGTGGACAATATTCCAACCCAACCAATGATTTGAGCCTACTAACCACTTTGAGATATCATAAAGGGATTTGAAATTCTTTCCATTCATCCAAAGTTTTAAAGGATGAAATTATTATCTGAGAGAGAGGGATGGTTTCCCCATTATTTTGTCCTCCCAAATACATATTTTCTTACCGTTTCCAGGAATCCAAGTAATCTTGGATTGAATTAGGGGAGCCACCTCTTTGACAAGTTTCCAAATGTATTATCCTCTTTTGTTTTTCATTATACTTTCTATACATCTCTTCCTATTGCCTCACAAGTATTTTTTCCACCAATCAAGGTTACTTGATATTAATCTCCATAGTAGTTTCCCCACATTTCCAAATTCATTAGGGATGGATCCTTTATCCCAATACCTCATTTGATTTGGGGGTCTTGGACCATATACCAATTAACCAAATTTACTTTTGGTGTTGGTATTTGCATGTTGTTGTAAAAACCACCTAATCTCCCTGGATAATTTCTACATTGCACCCAATGGTGCCACCGTAACAGAGCAATGGAATAAAGGTAGTGCTAAGAAGACCAAATTAATCAATGCCAATCTTCCAATTAGGTTTAACCACTATGAACCCCATTGCCAGATTTTTTTTGGTTCTTATCAAGGACACTCAACCATGCATGATATGAAGCATTTTGTGTCTAAATGAGTATCCCCAAATATTTAAATGAGGACCATTTTTCCAAATAGTGAAATTATAGTATTATAGAAATTTCTTAGAACTAATGGGTTTTTTCATTCCAAACAAGAATTTGACTCTTTAAATGATTTATCATCCCTCCCAAGACAACTGTAAAATGATGCAAAACCTTTTAAATCCAGAATAAATTATGATTGAAGCACATCCCAAGAGAATAATTTCTTCAACAAACTAGGAGTGATTCACACTCTTGATTCCCCTCACAATCTTGATCGCCAAAATATTCCCAACAATTCTTTCATCCTCAAGCTTCCCACTCAGGGATTCAACCATGAGAATATACATAATTGGAGATAAGGGACAACCTTGTATCAGATTTCAACTCCCTTGAAAGAAAGAATTAGGGAAAGCATTGAATAAGGGTGATATCCATGGGGTGCTAATGCAAGAAGAGATCAAGATGATGAAAGAAGAACTAAATCCAAAATTTATCATAACCCTAAAGAAAAAGGAGTTCCTCACTTGATCAAAATAATTGGCCATATCCAAATTTATTACCATACCTTTTTCTTCATTCTCTTTGTTTGAATGGATGGATTATTCAATAAGAAGAATGTTATACATTATCTACCTATCCTGCTTAAAATCTCCCTAATTTTTAGATACAATATTAGATAACACCTTTCTTAATATGAAGAAAATGATTTTCATCATTATTTTATAAGACAAATTTCATAAAGATATGGGTTCAAATCTAGAAAAGGAAGAAGGATTTACCTCTTCGTGGATTAATGAAAGAAAGGAATAATTTGAGTTACCTTCAACCTTGTTGATTTTTTTCACATAATGAATCATTCTTTTCAAGTCAATATTAATCATAATCTAATAGGTTCGATGAAAGGAGATGGAGAACCCATCAGGCCATGGAGCCTTATCTAGTTTCAAATTCCAAATGGTTTTCCTTATTGATTCTTCATCTATAGGCTTCATTAGCTTGATGTTGTCCTCCTTAGTGATGATTTCTAGAATATTTTCCAACATAGATAAGACCTCTAGGACATCTTTATTTTGAGACTAGAATGTATTGTATCTAAAAGGAAGGTTCCCATAATCTATGGCATCATGAAATTGGAGAACAATAGGTTTGTGATCTGAAACTGTTGAGGGAGAAATATTGGATTTAATTATGACATCCTGATATATGAAGTCAATTTGAACCAGAAATTTGGCCAACCTAGCAACAATATGTCCTAGGAATATTATGCAGTTGGATGATGTATGTTTTCCTTTTATAGGCTTAATATTAACCATGTCCTAGTCATTAATCAAATCTTCAAAATTTTCTCTAAACGGGTCGTTGACTACATAACCTCCTCTTTTCTCTTTATTATGGTGAATAACATTATAATCCCCTGCTATGATGTTATTTCTAACATAATATGTCTCTTTTAGAACTGAGAGGGACTTCTAACAAATTTATTTATGTTTGTATACAACAAAAATGTATATGTTAAAAACACAATATTTCTTACCAATGTGTTGATGAATGAGGCATGTTAGCAACTAGTTTGGAGAGTCTAGATGTAGGTCTAGTTGCCATCTTCCTATTCCACATAGTACACAAACCACTTGAATCTACTCTTGAACAAAATGCTACTCCATCACTTAAGTGTCGTTGTTGCTTGCATATTATTACTACTTCACTATCCTGCATTTTGGTCTCTTGGAGAAGAAGGACTGATGTTTTTTTCTATTTTGATTAGATCACTTATTATTGTTTATTTATTTTTACTTCCTATCCCTCTATAATTAGGAGAAGAAAATAATTATTTATATGGGGGTTTTGGGCCTCCTCCCTTATGAGGCGCATTGTTTTCTATATTTCTGGTTATTTTCATTACTAGAACAAGAGATTTGTCTATTGTTTTCTTAGTTCCCAAATACTCATCTCTATTGGTTGCCTCCTCCCTTTTGACCTTTGTTGGATTTGTACTTGAATTTTTTCAGAATATTTTTCTTTCAAATCCCCAACCTCTTTTTCATCCTCTTCTGTCTCTATACTATGTTTTCCTTTGAGCTTGGTGTCTGGGGATGTTGTTTCTAAATGTACTCAATTTTCCATCTCTTCACATTTATCCAATGTAATATCCCCTTCTTCAAGGGGTTGAAATTCTTATTTTTGTACTAAATGTGGATCCTCTTATGGCGTGGTTATTTCCACTGGAATAGTGGGTTGATTTACCAAGGGGTCTTTGGAGGGAATTCACTCATCCTTGCTCAAAACCTTAAAATGATTAGACAAAGACTGATTGCTACTATATTTCCTTAGATTTTGTTTCCTACAGAAATATGCTCTAGGTTTTAAAGGATTTCCTTTGAAGGATATTTAACCCAAGAAAATTTTGACCCAGTTGGAGTAGAAACCCTAAGTTGTCGAGGCTTGAAATTTTACCTTGAAATTTTCATTTGTACCTGACTTCACCTTCACTTTATGTTGTTTTTCCTCTTTCTATAGGATATATTGAGTGTTTTGAACTTATTTATTATAATTTTTAGTGAAATTCCCATATCCATGACAATTCTTACACTTGTTGTTCATAGTCTAAAGGTTGTTGATACTTCTAGTTTTCCAAAGACAAAAGAATGGACTATGGTAACCCTTTTTATATGTCCACCTCCACATAGATTTAGGCACAATAAAACATATTATCATTTGGCTTAGATATATTTATGTAATTCCCCAAAGAATTCCCAATGGAATGAAAAGTATCATCAGTCCAACAATGAAGGGGAAGATGGGGAAGACACACCTATACTGGAACTGTAGAAGGACTATAATGATCAAGCCTAAAATTCGAAGTCCAATGATTTACATACATTCCTCTAGAGGAAAATAAGTAAGGACCATTATATAATATTAGATCTATGTCCTACTTAGAATCAAACAGGAAGGCATAGAGTGTTAACCACAAAAATAATCACAAAGTTGCCTTTTGATTAAGGCCTTACAATTTTTCTGCAACCAAATTTCATCACTCTAGGGGAGGGATAGATGTATATGAACTGACTGATAAGACCCCTTTTAGCAAAATCTGGAGCCTTATGCCTAGAAGCAACGAGGGGGAACTTAACCTTAGAAATCTTCTCAATGTGTTTAACAAATTTTGAAGGAGCAACTTTCGAGGAATTTTGGAAGGATGAGACCATGGCCTGAAAGGCCATTACTCAACATATGGAGGGGGTTGAGACCCCCCTCCAAAGGAAGGATCCATGTAATAAATCAAATTGAATAAGGGATGAACACACTAGGGTTATTATAGAGTTCGATCACACAAAAGAATATCAATACTTCTTGGTAGTGGCTATTTAACTTTAGTTGTTGTAATGGATAAAATGAAACTACTACATGAAATTGTTAGCTACTATATACATGAGAATATAACAACAAAGAGGGATCCTTTCATATACTTGAGTGGGAACTACTTAAGGTCTCTAAAGGAAACCTTAGTAAAACCACTACATGCTCAAGATATAATGTGATAACCCAATATTAAATTCAACCTAATGTATCCACTAATATCTCTATTACATATCACACACCATGCATGATGAAATAAAGGAAGTGGACATTAATCATAGGTATACCAAATCCCCATTTCATTGAAATTAGTGTGTTAAACTAAAATTTGAGGCCCCTTGGTCATAAGCTTGTTGGATGCAACTTCTATGTCATCTACCTTATTTCATTTTGGGGGAGCATTTCTTTTCAATTGGAAAACACTTCTAAGAAATATTTATTTGTTGACGCGTTGTTATCTTTCATTTTCACACATAGAACATTGTATAGATCTATTATTATTAGTATTTGATATGTGTTGTATTATTTTAGGTAGACTTAACCACATTTATCTAAAACTGTGAAAGAGCATGAGTTTATTTTTTGTCCATTTTGTAGCTTTTGGGCTAATGGTTTTCGACCTATTGTAATCTAATCCCATTTAAAAGATTATAGTTGTCATATAACCTTGGTTAGCGTACTAGGATTAATTTGATGCCATAGAATACCTAAATATTGCATTGTGAACAAGTGAGTTAATACAATAAATATAGAGGTACAACTCTAAGCTAGGTTGGTTTTCTTGGTTAAGGATTTCTAGGGTAAATCTGGGGCACATTGTGTGCATGTGCCTTTGTTTTTCTTATATTTTACATTATTTTAGCATCACTGATCTTGAGCATGTTTATAAAAATATTTAATCATGATCCCTTCAACACATTGTATTCAATATGTAAGCACAATTAGTTCTTTAAATCATGCTATATGATTCACCTAGTGTTATGGAGAAATCTCATGGCCAATATGGTAAGTTAGATCTCCCTAGGATCTGCCTATTGATCCTATATAGATAGTGGGTCTAGAATTCTAATGGTTTCCCTAGATCTAAACAATAAATTCCTTTTTATACCAATAGAGGAGAGAATGGCATACCTTACTTTTTAACTTTATCCTCATATGTCTTGGTTGTTGCGGATCTCGAGTTCCAACTCGAGTCTTTGCAACCTGCTCCATGCACATAAGCAACAAATAAACACCAATCTACTTCATCCCCTATTGTTATAAATCACTAATATAATTAATATATAAGCTATTATATTCATTGCAAGACCATATATAAACATTTTCAAATCAGATACAAACATATTTAGGGGAAGACCAATGATATATTAATGTAAATGAAAGAAAAACATGAAGGCTATCATACCTTTAGTGTAGATGCATTCCCCTTTGCTCCTTGCTCCTTTCTCCTCCTCAACTCTTCAACCAAGCTAGGCAACCTAATTGCAACTGATGTAGAGAAACCTAACTGCTACTAATGTAAATGGAGAAGATCTTATGCATTTGGAAAAAATAACTCTATAAATAATTCTTCCTCCTATTGTTCAATATATTCCTTATTTATATAGATCCTTGGAAGAGACTTGGGAGAGATTCTAGATATTCTAGAGACTAATGGATACTTGAATGATGTCAGTTCCAAGGCTCATGCCATGAAGAACCAACTTATCCCTCACTTGCCTATTTTAAACTTTGCAAACCTAAAAGGTTGTAGAGGTCGTAGTGGGTTTCACTATAGCTGACCAGTGACTACTCACTTGTTGTCTCATGTATGATCTGCGACGACCCTGAAAACTGACCCAAATCCTAAGCTAGAGATGTGTCTCGGCTTTCATTTTCTGCTAGATTCCCATCTGGACTTGTAGGGCGGAAATTAAGTCTATAACATCTAGATTTAAATTTCAAGAGTTTATGAGAATTTAGAAATAAATTTTCCCACATAGATATTGTTAGAGATAATGATATATCTCATTATTTCCATAATCATCAACATTAATGAACTAATTTATCTCCTCTTTTCATAGGAGGATATGTGTGGTCTATAGGTATGGAAACACTGGGAACACTCCTCAACCATTATTCCTTCTTCATAACTGCAAGAATCCATTAACAATACATATTGGAATTGAATTCTTGGAATGTCTATAATTTTGTTCCAACAATTTTGCACTTATCCTATTCATTGTTTCATTTTGATTTGGATCGATGCATAGAGTTCCTAGAGTGAGATACATAGTTAAAAAGACTAAATAAAATTTATTAGGTTGAGTACAAGCTAATGGTGTTCTCTTATGATGTTCTAGTGGCAATGTAAATCTAGAAACAATAATTTGTTGACTTCAAGGGATGATTTGAGGTACTTTCAAAACTAATTTGAATATGGTGTAAGGAGATGAAATGTATGAAATCAAATTAAATTTTGTGATATATTTATTTATGGAAGTTTTTAATGACTATATGAAAATGTCATTTTTCTAATGGTGTTATATTACTATTTCTACAAAATAAAAAGGATATGTTTATGTTAGTGCACCAATTTTAGTACCTAAATGATG
>JASDQU011245826.1:6277-22165 GCA_032191745.1 Picea mariana | reverse complement strand
GATTTGATATATGCTCAGTCTGGGATGTTATACCACCTTCTTCCAGACACACCGCATCCAAATCACGATCCTAGACAAAATCCTTGACCTCATGCTGATGGCATTGTAGGGTCTGCCAATATAAAATCCACATACTCGGCAACGAAGTCTGTTGGAGGGCCAACTTTGTCTGGATCCTCCAAACCCACCCAATCGACGGATGTACATTCCGTGCAATCGTCGAAGAACCCAAATGGTGACTAGAAACCAGATGGGAATAAAAGGAAAGGTTGAAATAATCGTAAGGGTGGGAAGAATAATAATAAACCCAAGGACAAAGATAATAATGGGAAACAAAATGGTAATGTTGGAGAGGGCAAGAAAGAAAAACGCAAGGTGAAGTTTGTTTGTAAAATTTGTACCGATGACCACCTTACACACTTATGCCCCAAACTTGCGGAGGCTACGAGGCTTTTAAATCTATCGCCTGTTGTGCTGACGAACCCATTCCCAAACAATCAACACTTAGCCTCAACCTCTTCGAACGCCGAAAATGCGTCTGGTGGAAGTCAAAACCCATCGTTGCAAGATGGTGATCATGTTTGCATCAATATGGTTGACATGAAAATTGATATATCTACCCGCTCTCGAGATTATAGCTCTTCAAAAGCTAGTACCAGCCTAGAAGCTCCTCCTCCCCCCCCCGTAGACGATCTTACAGATCAAGAAACCAGAGCCACCGCCTCATATTATAAAAGGAGTACTCAAGCGCTCTACCCACAACCCTAACGCTAGAGCTGCCCAGAACTACTCTATTGTTGAGGATTTGGGCCAAACCCCTTGTGTGATGTCGGCTTTGGAGGTACTCTAGACGTGTCCATCATAGAGGAATGCCTTACTCTCTACCTTAGGAGCTGTAGAACCTAGTGGATCGAAAGTTATCAAGTTTGGTGTCACGGATGTGAAGCCTTGCTTACCCTACCGTGTGGCTTTCCAAATCCACGTGGAGTATTCTAAGTATACTATCAAACGAGCAGTTATTAATGAAGGTGCTTCCACTTGCGTGATGTCCCTGGTCTGTTGGAAAGCTATTGGTTCTCCAACCCTTTCCAAGTCGTCAAACAAGTTGACTGCATTTGACGGTCATTCCTTCCGCCCTCATGGTATTCTTCCTGCCTTTCCGGTCTAGTTAGGTGGGAAGACGGTAGAGGTGGAACTAGAGGTAGTTGATGCACCTCTCAATTTTAACTTGCTACTAGGTTGCAATTGGACCTATGCTATGGTCGTTATTGTATCGGTAGTTTTCCGCACACTTTGTTTTCCTCATCAGGGAGAGATCGTGATGATTGACCAATTATCCTTTGCGTACTCTAGTCCGAATGCATATGTTGGACCATCGATCCCAGTGATCGACAATTCTCAGCCAACAACTGAGAATATCAGTGTCGGAATGTATTCTTCCCTCATGGGTACTTTCGACTTCTCGACACCGATTCACCACATTTACGCCATGTCTAGTAGGCCTGCTTCAGTAGGGAGGTCCATTCCGTTCCTCACTTCCTATCTTAGTGATCCATGGACCCTGCCTTCTCCGACTTCATCAAGTGAAGGTCAGTCGCATGCTAGCATGGCTATGCCACTATCAACAGCGGAGATTGCGTATCAAGCCATTCTTGACTCCTTCGTCGATCCCGATCCTGTTACTTCGTAGAAGGATGAGGAGGATCCCGTTCTTAGGCCTATATGGGCCACCTCATTATCTTGTTCACATGATTTCTTAGATGAGACTTTTTCTTCGGACGAAGCCATCCTCGAAGCCATGAATGTTTCCAAGAGACCTTGGGATGATATGCATCATCGATCTTATTTTCTCCTAAGTCTTGAAAGAATCAAGCAAGATGATTTTCGGTCTACCTTGAGTGAGATAGTTGGTCATGCCATAGTTCCACTTGATACGCATGACATTTATGCCGAAGGAAATATGGTGAGTATTTCTCCTACCGTCCCGATCGATATCTCTCGTACCCCTGGCAAGATTGAGAACGCAAATATAGGTGCAGATTGTTCGCCAGAAGAGATTCTGATCTACACCAACCTCTTCAAAGAATTTCGAGATGTATTCTCTTAGTCATATGAAGAGATGCCAGGGATTGAACCTCATATTGTCGAACATGAGATTAGGACTTATCTGGATGCTAAGCCTATTCAACAACGTCTTAGAATTGTTAATCCTAGGAAGGTCCCCGCTATTAAGGAAGAGGTGGAGAAGCTAGTTAATGATGGCTTCATCTACTTGGTTCCCTTAAACGAATGGGTATCCAACCCCATTCATGTGAATAAAAAGCAAGGAACCATCCGTGTGTGTATGGAATTTCGTGACCTGAACAAGGCTTGTCCTAAAGATAACTTCCCCATGCCTTTCATTGATCAGATCCTCGTTGAGTGTGCGGGAAGCAAAATATTTTCCTTTATGGATGGATTTTCAGGATATAACCGAATCCAGATCAAACCCGAGGACCAACACAAGAGAAAATTTATATGTCCTTGGGGTACTTTTCCATACCGAAAAATGGCTTTTGTCCTAAAAAACACCAGAGCGACCTTCCAATGTGCCATGACTTTCGTTTTTCACGATCTCAAGCACATAGTCGAAGCTTACCTAGATGATCTTGTTGCTCACTCTCGCAAGAGAGTGAATCATGTTACACACCTTCATCTGGTTTTTGAAAGATGTCGTTACTATAGAATCCGGTTAAACCCTCACAAATGCATCTATGCGTTAAGTCTGGCCGTCTCTTAGGATTCTTAGTTTTCGAGATTGGGATGATGGTAGATCCTCTTAAGATTGAGGCAATACTTCAATTGCCTCCCCCATGCACGATTAGACAACTTCAAGGTTTACAGGGGAAAGATAACTTCCTGCGTCGGTTTATAGTGAATTATGCTAATATCACTAAGGGTTTCATGCGGCTATTGAAGAAAGACACTCCTTTTATTTGGGATGAGCGATCCCAATAGTCTTTTGGCGCTTTAAAGAAATCCGTAGTATCGACCCCTTTGTTGAAATCTCTTGATTACAGTAGAGATTACTTGTTTTATATTGTCGCGTCTGAAGAAACTATTGGTATGGTTCTATTTTAGGAGGATGATGAACTCCATGAGCACGTCATCTACTATCTCAGTTGCAAGGACAATTGTGCAAACTGAAATAGCCACCGAAAAGGCAGGCTTTAGCAGACTTCTTCAAAGCTTGATCTAACTTTCTTTTCAGGTCCAGAACAACTGTTGTATGAAGCTTATCTATGTGAGGAGGCTTACAACCATAGAGAGATTTGCATGTTGAACACAAACTCTGTATCTATTAGTTTTATCTTTTCAATCAGCTCCAACAGATTGTTTGTGCCCTGTAGCTTTCCCTGAACCAGTGATGATATATTGGTGAAGAGATCATGTAGAGTATGACCAAGTGGTTTCTCCTTCTCTATTTCTTTCCTGTTCATTAAATGTTAATCCACAAAACAATGGAAAAGAAGGAACATATATTTGAATCTTTGAAACAAAAAGAGATCAAATTTAAATGAAAAGTGATATAGAGACGTCGATGGGATCATTTAGTTGTTGTTGCTGCATCAACCTTCTGAAAGAAACTACAGAGTTAGAGTGTACAAGTGGTGATGAAATCTTAGGAGCTAGAATAATTGATATTGCAGAACTCTTTGATACTCGATGTGATTACCCATTCTTTGGATGAAGGCAATCTATGCTGGAAACCATGTAGCACTCAAATATTCCCACATTCACACTTGCCCATCATGGTTCTCTATTTTTTACAATAATTTGTACTCACCTCTTTAACTGTCAATTGCTGAGCGCATGGGTATAATCTTGCAGCTTGAGAACAACCTGAACATGCAATATTTGTTTGTCCTCTGATGCGTGGTTCCTCAAAATCTTAATACAATGCCCAGAAAAACAAAGACAAAAAAATGATGGTGCTTCTAAGCCATCGATTCTGCTCATGAGTTAATGCAAGATATAACAGAAAAACATCCAACCTTGGCTTAATGTTTACACTATATAGGCAATTTGATACCTAGCACTTGATGTGTAACGACAGGCATCAACATCGGCGCCTTAGATCTTAACTTGACACCTCTATATTTGCAAACTGAAAACTGGGCTTAGCATCTCTTTAGAGAACCTACGCAACAAACTCTAATCTTGGCACCTATAATTACTTAACACTTTAACTCATCAATCGATCTCCTGGCATTGTGTTTTGCGTTTGAGGGTTTTATATACATGGATGCTTCTTTAATATATTTGATGAGTTGTGAAAAGTAGTATCAAGCTGGGGTTTGATTCGTGACTTAACTCATGGCTTGTGGCTTGTAGACTTAGCTTGATTCATGGCATTCAATATTTTATTAGAAAGCCATAAGACCCGAGGGGATAGAATATAGGTTTGGTGGCATGTGTACATGAGCTAGGGATTTGTCTTAAGTTTAGAATCACTTGGAGCACCCACCACTTCATAACAAAAGTGCATATTGTTATTTGAGATCATAAAAGCCAATAAATCTAGGATTGTAGGCTATGTAACCTTTTATTTGCATTTTGTGTATTGCAGGTAAAGAAGGCAGAACCAAAGGATGCTTGGAAAAAGTGATCACTTGAGAACTGAATGAAGAAGTGGAGGTTAAGACACTGGCCAAAAGGCTAAAAAAGAAATAAGTGAAACAAAGAGAGATGAAAAATTCTCTCAAAAGTCCATTTTATTTTGGTCGCTAACATCTGGCTCCAACTAGGATGGAGAACTCCCTACGAGGCTCTAAGAACCTAGTAGTTCCAGTTGCCTTTACCATTGGGCTATGGAGTCATTTGGCCTGTGCAACTGATCTTCTGCAAACCTATAACATGCTTGTAGCCTTTACCATAGGGCTATGGAGTTGTTTGACTTGTGAAATCAATCTCTGAAATATCTCCAAACATGTGCAACTGATCTCAGTACACCTTCAAAACCTGCCTTTATTCACACAAGCTAACTGCCATTTCTGCTGCAAATTGGAAAAAAGAAATTCTCAAAAAATAGCTTATTTACTGCACTACCCTACTCTAACTAGATGTACAATTTGGTTAGGTAAAGGTTGACTTCCATAACAGCCATCCAAGCAACTTTAATACTGAAGAAATCTCATCTTTGTCATTGATCAAGAGATGAAGTTCGAAATGTAACCCCAATGATAAGAACTCTTTCCAGAAATCATACTCACCTGAAAACATGGTCGAGCTAAAGAAATCTGAAACTTTCAATCTCTCTGAAAAGTATAACTCCATGAATATTGCCACCGGATCCTTGAAAGGAAAATTAGAAACATATTGGTCTTCGGGAAATAGATGCACATCTATGGAAACCTCTTGCTCATCCATGTTTGTTCCTCTGCTAGAAGACTGACCACCTTCTTGTTCCTTTGAGCTTAGATCTTGATCATCAATCATCACAACTTTCTCTTCGAAAAAGTGCTCAAAAGATGATGATTAAACAATGCTAAAATCATATGAATAAGGATAAGTTAAAAACATATAATTTCCTATGAAATCTTCGGTTATCATAGGCTCATCCTGGTTAGCAAATTGATCATAACATTTTGACTCATACCTAATTCTAGAGCACTCAGCAGATATTGAAGAACTCTGACCTGAATCTGAAATAAACTCATATGCTCATTGTTGTTTCAAATATGCTTCAAACTTGTAACCTTCCTACTCAAAATATGAACCATACTGATAGTTTACTTGATCATGTGCTTACATATTTTCAGAGTCAACCTGCATTCGGATCCACCTAGCTTCACAGATGTTCTCTTCTACCTCGTGAGCA
This sequence comes from Picea mariana, assembly GCA_032191745.1. NCBI lineage: Eukaryota > Viridiplantae > Streptophyta > Pinopsida > Pinales > Pinaceae > Picea > Picea mariana. The sequence goes on along the minus strand of JASDQU011245826.1, from coordinate 16,305 downwards.
TCTTCAAACAACTATGTTAAGGATGAAGACTTCCTTTCTAGTAGAAGAAGGGCAAGTTCTGAATGAAGACCCATGACATAATATATCATGGCATTTGCCTCTGAAGGTCAGACCTCCAAAGGCATGTCATGATAACTATTATAAAACCTTCGATTGAAAAAATGCAAAGCTTCGTCCTACCCTCTCTTCAAAGCATAAAAATCAGCGAGATATTAATCTAGAGATTTGTACTCACCCCAATGCTTCACAAAAGCATTCGAGAACTCGAACCAAGAGCCAATAGAATTGGCTCTCAGACCCTTAAACCATACAACAACATCTTTGATCAAAGACTTGGAGAAAAATCTCATGATCACATCTTCATGAACAATCTCAAATCGCTCAACAAAATCCTCAAAGGATTCCAAGTGCCTCTTGGCTGAAACTTGATCCTCTCCAGAAAACTGAGGAGGATATTCATAACAGTAAAGAGGATAAGGATGAAGGGGATAGGACAGCCTTAAAGGCTTGAACATATTCATCCTGATCCTAATTTGAAAAGCAGTGGGCTGATCATGAGACTTAACAAGTTAATGACAGGGTTCAACAATAATGCCAAAAGGTGTTGAGCTCTAGACAGGGTTTGAATCGGTTTTGACCTTTGTATGGTTACACGACTGATCAGATTCAAGGGAGATTTGAATACAATGATCATCTTTATGAACAGGCTGAGGTATAGGTACTAAATCAACATCTACAATATAAGCAGTACGCAGATATTCTTCTTCTAAAGACGGATGTATACAAGAAGGATGATCTTTTTATGAATATACAAAGCAGAAAATGATTCTCTTTACACGCGAAGGGAAAAGCATGAAAAAGTTGATGAATAAAAACAACAGTTCATGAAGTAGACTAATGAACTAGTACTTGAATTTGAAATTAAGATCCTTCATCTTCTGTCAATCGGATCCTCCCCAGTGGAGTCTTATTAAGCTTGTATGGATTAGGGAAACAGAAGGCTTTGTAAATATTCCCTAGTAGCAGGGCTAGGTTTTCTTCTCCTCTTACCAACAGGTCATGAAGAACAAAATCTACTACAGGCAAACTGATATCAGTATAGGAGTAGGGTTTCTCTGGTTCTGTTTGCAAATAGTTTAGAGAAGAGGAGTAGTCCTCTTCAGGGACAACTTGTTCAACTTGTTTCCTTAAACTATGTATAGAAAAATTCTCAGGAAAAGGATTTATAACAACAAAATATAATGAAGGTTCATCACCTTTTAAATTCTCTGATTCAACTACAGTTTTTTGAGAAGAAGAAGTTTCAACATAAGTAGACTTAATGGAAGGTGTTCTAGGTACAGATAAAGAAGAAGTACCTCTTGACATACCTGATCTAGATGTCCTTTCTGCTCTATAAGTTTGCCTTTATAGAGCTATTCCTCTTCTGATGATCTTCTTTGGATCTGCAACAGATGTTGTTGGTGGCCTCTCTTGATTTTCTCTGGTATGAGCCCTCTTCGGAGCCACAATTCTTCAATGGAATCACTAGATAGAAGATTACAACCAAGTAAATGTCTAGGCTTTGTCTATCATCAAATATGGACCTATGTCGTGTCCCAAGGAAGCTAATCTTCAATCTCCTCTCCCCGACAATGACGCCAATTTGTCAACACTCCAGGAAACTCTCCTAGGTTGTATCTCAGAGATGCCTGGTAACTTAACTAATCTTGCAATGGTTCACTCAATAATGGGTAATGATTGGATCAAGATGAATATCTAACTAACTGGATTGTATATTCAATATTTTCTAGGCATATTCAACAATGCAAGGCTTTCAAGAGATATAATCAGATAGGTGTGTATCAAATGGAACAGAAACTAATCACATCAACCAAATCATACATATATAAAACAATAGATATGATGGGTCTAGAAACTAGTATAACATCCTATGATCCTTTGCTCAATAATTAGATAGTGAGATAATAGTCACCAGTGGATTATGTAAACATGGACAAAGAATAGCTATCACTCATAAGCATAAACATAAAGAAGAAAGAAGATCTGACAACATCAATGAAAGAAACTTGCAAGCCAAATATCTATTAGAAAGGGTCTCTTATTACAATAACAACATAGTAGAACTCAAAATCAAACCCTTTTTCATCAAATGTTTATGGCTTTATAACCTTTACAACAAATATCTAGATCCTAGAAAACTGGATCAAAAATACTAATAATAGAACAACATCAAAACAATTTTCAAATCATAGGATTAGATCCTAGCTCAAAGGGATCAAATACTAATCATAATCTGTGATCTTCATCATTCCTTGACAACTTCAACACTTTGACATGCTCAACAACCTTTAAGGTGATGACAAGGCACTTGAAATATCCCTATGATAGCTGGGCAGTATATTAGCTAAAAATAGAAAATCTCTTCAACCTTTATATCCTTTACATCCACTTCAAAAGCTTAAAAGAAAGAGAGATCTCTATCCCTTTATTTTTATCATTCATTTAGAATCTTGTTGAGATGATTTGGCAGCAAAAACATTCGATCTGAGCAAAAATACTGACATTCTTCTTGTGTCTTTGCTTTCAGTGGATTATAGGCCAAAATTATAACATGTAAGCCACTGAAAGCTCTGCTTTCGGTGGCTAAGGACAGCTGTGTAAACTGAAATAGCCATCGAAAAGGCAGGCTTTAGAAGACTTCTTCAAAGCTTCATCTAACTTTCTTTTGAGGTCCAGAACAACTGTTGTATGAAGCTTATCTCTAGAGGAGGCTTACAACCATAGAGAGCTTTGCATGTTGAACACAAACTCTGTACCTATTGGGTTTATCTTTTCAATCAACTCCAATAGATTGTTTGTACCCTATAGCTTACCCTGAACTAGTGATGATATATTGGTGAAGAGATCATGCAGAGTATGACCAAGTGGTTTCTCCTTCTCTATTTATTTCTTGTTCATTAAATGTTAATCCACAAAACAATGAAAAAGAAGGAACATATATTTGAATCTCTGAAACAAAAAGAGATCAACTTTAAATGAAAAGTGATATAGAGACGTCGATGAGATCATTTAGTTGTTGTTGCTGCATCAACCTTCTGAAAGAAACTATAGAATTAGAGTGTACAGGCGGTGATGAAATCTTAGGAGATGGAATAACTGATATTGCATAACTCTTTGATACTCGATGTGATTACCCATCCTTTGGATGAAGGAAATATTTTTTGGAAACCATGTAGCACTCAAATATTCCCACATTCATACTTGTCCATCGTGGTTCTCTATTTTTTATAAGAAGTTGTACTCACCTCTTTCACTGTCAATTGATGAGGGCATGGGTATAATATTGCAGCTTGAGAACAACCCAAACATGCAAGATTTGTTTGTCCTCTGATGCGTGGTTCCTCAAAATATTAATACGCTACCCAGAAAAACAGAGACAGAAAAATGTTGGTGCTTCCAAGCCATTGATTCTACTCATGAGTTAATGCAAGCTATAACAGAAAAAAATCCAACCTTGTCTTAATTTTTACACTGTATAAGCAATTTGACACCTAGCAATTGATGTGTAACGAAATGCATCAACATCGGCGCCTTAGATCTTAACTTGACACCTCTATATTTGCAAACTAAAAACTGGGCTAAGCATCTCTTTAGAGCACCTGTGCAACAAACTCTAATCTTGGCACCTGTAATTACTTGACACTTTAACTCATCAATCGATCTCCTCACATTTTGTTTTGTGTTTGAGGGTTTTATATACACGGATGCTTCTTTAATATATTTGATGAGTTGTGAAAAGTAATATCGAGCTGGGGTTTGATTTGTGACTTAACTCATGGTTTGTGGCTTGTAGACTTAGCTTGATTCGTGGAATTCAATCTTTTATTAGAAAGCCATAAGACCCGAGGGGCTAGAATATAGGTTTGGTGGCATGTGTACATGAGCTAGGGATTTGTCTTAAGTTTAGAATCACTTGGAGAACCCACCACTTCATAACAAAAGTGCATATTGTTATTTGAGATCATAAAAGCCAATAAAGATAGGATTGTAGGCTATGTAACATTTTATTTGCATTTTGTGTATTGCAGGTAAAGAAGGCAGAACCAAAGGATGCTTGGCAAAAGTGATCACTTGAGAACTGAATGAAGAAGTGGAGGTTAAGACACTGGCCAAAAGGCTAAAAAAGTAATAAGTGAAACAGAGAGAGATGAAAAATTCTCTCAAAAGTCCATTTTATTTTGGTCGCTAATAGGTCCTGAGCTTAATTACTCTCATGTTGAGAGGCTAGCTTTGGATGTCATTCACACAGTCCAACGTTTACGACACTATATATTGCTTTGAAAGGATACTGTGGTTGTTGATGTCAATATGTTTCAATACATCCTCACTAGGCATATCATAGGCGGGAAATATAATAAATGGATTGTCATCTTACAAGAATTTTATCTCGACTGTGCTTCGGCCAAGTCCAAGAAACCACTAGTTTTTGTAGAGTTAATATCCGATTTCCCATGACTAGACGAGGATGTTATCCATGTCGATTCATTTGTAGACGAACACATTTTCCTTGTCTCGTCATCCAACCCCTGGTATGGAGAGATTTTTTTATATCTTCAAACCTTGAAGTTCACTCAGCCTCTCTCACAAGATGATCGACGACGTGTTAGATACCAAGCCAAAAAGTATACCATCATCGGTGACACTTTATATCTCCGAGGAATAGATAGTGTCTTATGTCACTTCTTAACTCACGAAGAATCTGAGTTAGTCCTTAATGATTGCCACAAAGGGGCTTGTGATGGTCACCTATCCGGGCTTGTGATAGCCCAAAAAATCCTGCGAGATGGTTACTTCTGGCCCACCATATTTAAAGATTGCATTGAAGCAGTTAAGAAATGTCACCCCTGCCAGGTGTTCACTCAGAAAATGCACTTGCACCCAACCCATCTTCACCCAGTCATTACCGTCGGCCCCTTCACCAAGTGGGGGGTAGATTTCGTCGGTTAAAACCCAACTTCGGCTGGGGGGCATCAAAACATTATCGTGGCTGTCGACTACTTTACCAAGTGGGCTGAAGCCATGCCTACCATAAAATTCGATGGGAAGATTGCAACCTTCTTTATGTTCAACCAAATTATCGTCCGGTTCGGTATCCCGAGTGAGATTGTCATTGATCATGGCAATCACTTTCAGAATGAAATGATGGTAGAACTAGAATCCAAGCTGGGGTTTAGAAATGGTCACTCATCTCCTTATTACCCCCAGGAAAATGGGCAAGTAGAGGCCATCAACAAGTCCCTCAAGACCATTTTGCAAAAAATTGTTAGTCGGATTAATTCAGATTGGCACATCATGTTATATCACGTGCTTTGGGCATACTGACCCTCGGTCAAGACTGCCGCCAGTTTTTCCCCTTTTCAGTTAGAGCACGGTGTGGAGTCGATACTTCCTGTTGAATGCAAAATCCCTTTTCTCAAGTTGGCAGTCGAGCTCCTACCTGACACTTCAGATTTAGAGCGATGCCTTATACCCTTTTGACCCAAAAATCTTCTCTGGGCTCAGCATGGTGTTTTACACATTTACTTCTCCATAAATTCCCCTTGATTCTATGGTTCCAGTCAAAGACAGTGGCGGGGGTCATAGTTACTATGGCCTCTCCCCTTGAAAGCGTATCAGTTGGTTGCTTTCAGGGATATGTGATCCTTCCCATGACATTTCTTCCTCATGTCAAGGCTGTTCGATTCAGGGAATACAACACTTCCAAGCAGTAGGGATCAGGACAATCTTTTCAATGAGCTATCATGAGCTTTATTCCAAGTCAGTATGACCCCATACGAGGCATGCAAAGTCAACGTCACCTGAACAGCCAAAACCAATAGCCGTGAATTCCTGGTCTAATTCTGTTCAGATTATGGTATCAAAGGGAAAATCAAACCTAGAAATGGTGTAGGGCAGTGCGAGACCTTTCCAACGGTATATCCCATGCTTGGGTTCGACCCCTGGTTGGTAAGAACGAGCTTTCGCAGGTTTATGACCATTTTTGGACACTGTCTGGCACTCATAAGGGTGAATCAGTATGATGATGGGTGTTGAAAGATCAGTGATTGGAGTTTTAGGTGGACCAAGAGATTTCACTCCAAATTCTAAAACGGTTGTTTCCTCCAGATGTTGGCCGGGTACAATTTCTTGTGACCTGGTTGCTTCAAAAGACCCTTGTTGGTCTAGCTTTCGCCTTAGTGGTGGCGGGGGTGGCTCTAGTGTAACYGYTGATAGGCCCAGAAGCCTTCATGACCGATGGAGCTTGTGATCCTCCACTGTGTGAGAAGATCAAAGACACCCTAGGGATTTCTATTCATTCAAAAAACAACACACACTAAAAAAGTCCCTACAAGATCAAACAAGCAAACACTAAACTAATTGGAAGAACAGTTACAACAACCAACACTAGAGCAACTTACTGGTGCAAGTGCAACTTGAACATGGAAGAACCCTCTGGGTATACTCTGCAAAGCATGGCCCGATGTCTATCCTAGGTACTGCGGTATACCCCCCCAGTCACTTGTGTATGTCTCTAAAAAGATAGGCAACTAGGTTGCCAGCGCGCGAACAGTCACTGGGTAGGTACAGTCGAAAGTCAGGTAGACCACAATGAGAAAGGTATCGAAGGAAAGTGGTCCAGAAGATAGCTGAGGACCTCAAACAGATTCGATACCCATGAAGCTCCGTGGCAAATGCAATCGACGGAATCCCAAGACAATCCCTCTATATGTGTTCTCCACTATGATTGGTCCAGCTTTGGAGGGGTTATCTCCACTACCTTTCTGCACGCGACCTCATGTTTAACCCCTGTGTTAGAGGGGGGTCCTGGATAACTTTCACGATACTAGACTTTGACACTCCCTAACTCAGACTCCAATGTTTGATCTTAATGGCCTTAAAGAGTTTCCTCTCCAACCTAATTCAAGGCCCTAACCCTAAACTAGTTGGTTGACCCTACAAACATAAAAAGTCTAACGAATTTTAGATTTAGTATTAATTTTTATGGCTTGTCTTAATTCAAAGGTTATGAAAGTGAAACTAGTGATGTTTGAAAGACGAAAGCAAAATAAACAGAAAGATGGAAACAAAAACCTTCACTTAACTCAAATATTAAACAAACTTTTCAACCTTAAAATGTTTTCTAAGATCTTTGAACAACAAACTCAAAGAAGGATTTCATTCGACTACGAGCTACTTATGATCTAAGTAAACCGTCAAGAACTTATGAAAGAAAAAACTTTTCCCTAGTTACTAATGCAAAACAACACTTTTTAACCAAACAAAGAAATAAAAGATTTTTTTTTATTTGAATGCTCACAAAGAAAAAAGGAAAAATATCTACAAGTCAAAACCAAGAAAACTTTTGGCCTAAGCGCAGATCGCAAAGAGTCACTTTAAAAATCACACACAAGCAAATTAAAATTGGATTCTCACACTTGTCTAAAAACCCTATAAAAGAAAATTTTGAGGAAAAATTCTAAATGAAAAAGAAAGCTATTGTTGTGATCAAACCTAAGTTACTGACCGCTATGAAAGAGACTCAAAAACCTGAGAGGTATAGCTCTTGTCAATGGAAAGGATGTCTGCCTCACCTTCAACACAAATTTTCTCCCCAAGCACACTGCTGACAGTTCAACAGCAAGCATGTGCACGCGAGTTGTGTAAAGTCAGAGTGCATGTACACGCATTCTGGCCTTATACAGGCCGCATGCAACTCTGAAACTCTGAGACAAATGAAAGGACAAGCAATCCAGCCCAGGAAGAGACCACTAGTACTGAGAAATAGGATCTCTTGAAGACTCAGACACTTCCTTTAACAGAAAAAAGAAAACAATTCAAGGAAAACTTCATAGAACAAACCAATCTGAGGTGAAACCTAAGCTATAGACTACAAACGTCAAAGATTAGAAAGAGTTCCAGAAAACCCCTGAGAAGGACTAATTCTGATAGGGAAGAGGATGAGTGCCTCTCTAAAAGAAATTTTCTGGAATCATACACACGATTGACACTTCCTTAGCTAGCATGTACACGCGGGCTCTGAGAATGTAGGGCGTGGGTACACACATGCAGACCTTATACAGGCCGCGTGTACCTCTATGGGTCTCGGAAAAAAAAAATATAGTCAAGCAAAGAAACATAGATAACTGGTATGGAAGACCAAAATCTCTGTTAGCTCAGACTTTTGCAGAAACTTTAAAAATAGGAAATGAAACCAGTTCTTAACAATACCCAAAAAATATTCCCAGAAACCCTAGAGATCCCCAGTATGGTCGCCAATTCTATTGTGAGTGAGAAATCCCTCTACAGACTAGCACTTAGGGTTTGATCATGCATGCAGAAAAGACCTAAAGATTCCTACTTTCTACCGTCGTCCTAGACCTAATCCCCATTATTCTTAAGGAAATACATAGTTAAGAAGATCAAGTGAGCATACCTTATTTCGGGCATTTGATATTGATCCTTCTTCACGCTTAACTGCTCTTTGATTGCAGCTCTCCTCCCAAGGCTGACCTGCATTCACACAAGACAAAGAAAGAACTCCACATGCATTTGATCTAGTTAGAGATTCAATCAACATGTATGCAATAAACCACGAAAACCTCATATGGTGGGACGGGAAAAGTACTTCTTTATTATTAACTTCAACAAATCAACTGATAATGATGAAGCCAGCCACTTCTCCACGAACTTGGTCCTGGGATCCTCTTCAACTGTCCTCCAACTTCTTTGCTCTATATTTCTCTTTGCACAAGGATGGCTAAAGGTTGGGAGAAAGGGAATGCGCAATCAGGTATAGTTTCTTTACTATGATTCTCCTCTTCCAAATGGGACCTCTAACCCTTCTTTTATAGGCTAGAAGAAGCTAGGTATTTGTTCGAACTTCCAGTCATGCATGGCTGAAAGGTTTAGTTAACTCACCCAAAGCTGTGTGTTCCGTCAGCAACTTTCCTTTTTCTGTGCTTTTGTAGGTACATGCGGGGTGTCTTGGGTCAGCTAGCGTGTACACGCATGCAGTAATGGAGCAAGGCACGTGGGCCTTTATAAAAGGGATTTTTAAGAAGAGTTGTTCAACAGTGTTTTGGAAAAGAAGGAATCTGAGATGGCCTGATGCCAGGTAAGCATGTCTGGTGCAAATTAGGGTTATAACAGTCTGTAGAATAGTGTGATGAATAAAAAAAATAATATCTAAAGAAGAAAGAAACAAAAGGAGTTCAAAATATTTAAAGATGGAGTATGAACATAGAAAAGTTATTAATAATATGAAAGAACAGTAAATATCTCTTGGAATCAAAGAACTAAAGAATATCAAGAAGAAGAATAAATAGAACAAGAAGATCAGTAATATTCACACCCTTGTCCGTTATGACAAAGGAGAAACAATAAAACCCTAATTGAACACAAAAATCCCAAGAGATTGAGATAACAAATGACACATCCACATGGGGAGAAAATATGTAAATTTTTTATTTCCTTTGTCAATGATGTCAAAAGAGGAGAAATAAACAATAAAAACAAATTCCAAAATAAATGGGACAAAGACAAGGGGGATCATCACCTTAGGGGGAGCATCATCTCAGGGGGAGAAGAGAAATATTCCCTTTGTTATTGTTGTCAAATGGGGAGAGATAAAGAGTAAAACAAATTCATCTCAAAGGACTCAAAATACATAATACATTTCCCAAGGGAAGTAAGATTGTTTTACTAAAGTTTCCACCAATAACAAAGGGGGAGATTGTTGGCAATTTGGTTGTCATTGATGTCAACCTTGATAAATAGGTGAAGTATCATTGATTGATTGGTTTGAGAATCATTATCAATATTGGACATATTGTTATGAAGGTGAATTGAATGTCAAACATAATCAATATTGGACATAGTGTTATGAAGGTTGGACATAATGTTATGAAGTGACTTGAATGTCAAGCATTGTAAATATTGGACATAATGTTATGAAGGTGACTTCAATGTCAAGCATTGTCAATATT
>JASDQU011245825.1:0-25949 GCA_032191745.1 Picea mariana | reverse complement strand
AGGTTCCAAAACTCGAGTCCACTATCAAAATGATGAGGAGATACTCAAGCCATGTTTACATTTAACCATCTAAACATTGCTCAAAACATGTATGACTTGAACTATCGGCATATTGTCCACCCATCCTAGATGGAAACTCTGCCCACAAGCCTATGGGAATGTGGCATAAAAAAAATTCCATTTTTTCCAAAAGAGATTAGCCCAAGTTCTATAGAATAAACAAATTTACCTTAAAAATAGTCCAAATTTAATAGAAAATATATAAAATCCTTAGAAATTTGAATATTTTTACAAAAATATGGCCAAACATTTTATAGTTTGCATATTAAAAACTAGTAAGGTTCGGTAAGATTAGCCAAGATTTTTACATTATGAAATAAATTTCCATCCTTAAAATCATCCCTACTAGATTTGGTCTTCACCCAACATGAACTCCAATTGCATCCAAAAGCCAACCTTTCCTTCCATGAAATCCCACCATCCTGCCCTGAACAAGTTGAGAGGAAAAAAAAGTCCCTTGTTCTTCTCCATAGGGTCCATAGCTTCTAATGGTGGTGTGGAATGTAAGTGACTTTATAACAGTTGGGCCCGTTAGTAGAACAGTGCCATAGAATCCAGTGATGGAGGTCAATATTTCAGAGGGATAATCAAATAGTATCTGCATATGATGAAACATAACATTAAAACTCAAATGCTTTCACATAATCTTATCCCCCTATATCATGATTTATCAGTATACTCACCCTCTGAGTTTTGACCGCACTTATGGTACTTCCATGACGATTTCCCCACACGGACTGGCCATTTCTGTCATATTCCACCCTGATAGCAGCTATACCGGCTCCTCGACTTAGAACGATCTGTCGAACACCTGTGTAAATCCCATCGTCAAAGATACTTCCACCGCTACCACCCCAAGGCCCATGCCTTGAAGTGAGACTGTAAAGCGTGAGATTGTCTTTAGAATAATCCAATTCAATCTGCACTAAACGCAACAAATATATCTTAGTTGGGGTTTCATATACTACTCTAAGCCAAGTAGCACCAGTACAGTATTTTATTTACCTATTTTAAAGTCCTTGTAAAATGAGAAAAAAAAAATACACATTTGAATTAAACTTGCTTGCAGATTAACTGCAAGGTTGTCATTTTAAGTAATCTAGATGATAGATAAAATGAAGTAAGTTTCAGTGTTGAGATTATATATTTTGGATTAGATTTATTTATGTATTCAAAAAATTAATGCATATGATGTAAATCTAACTTATTTAGAAATTACTTCAGTTTTAATAGTTGAGATTACGTATTCTGAAATTACTTCAGTTTTAATAGTTGAGATTACATATTCTGAATTGGATAGATTTATGGATTCAAAAAAACTAATATATATGATGTAAATCTAACTTATTTAGAATGAAGGCTAATATAAATAATGTAAATTTTTCAACTGCATTTGCTTAATTAATTTAATATAATGTTATTGAATATAATGAAATTAAAATTTACTACCCTAAATAGCTTAATCTGCAAAATGGACTCAATATATAATATGTTATAACATATTACATGTGAGCCTGCAAAATGGACCCAATATATAAAACATACCCAAAATCCATAATTGTAAAACCAAGCCGAGATAAAGAAAAAAAGAAAAAGAAAAAAATGTCTTCCCAATTGGATAAAGCCTATCAGCAACCTGGCCTTCGAGTATATGGACACCAATTGCATCCAAACACCAGCCTTTCCTTCCATGGAATCCAACTATCTTTCCCTTGACAAGTTTAGAGGGAAAGAAAGTCCCCTGTTCTTCTCCATAGGGTCCATATTTCCTACGATTAGTGTGAAATGTAAGAGACTTTATAACAGTTGGGCCCATGAATAGAACAGTGCCATAGTATCCAGTGATGGAGGTCAATATCTCAGATGGATAATCAAATAATATCTGCAAGCAATAAAATGGGCACATAATTATTATGGGAAACTAATAAAATAAAACTGCAATGCTTTCAAATATTTGTATGAGCCCTACATACCCTGTCCGTTTTGAAGGCATTTGTGCTTCCTCCGTGACGGTTTCCCCATATGGACTGGCCATTTCTGTCATACTCCACCTTGATAGAAGCAATACCTGCTCCTCGACTCAGAACGATCTGTCTAACACCTGTGTAAACCCCATCTTGGAAGTCAGTTCCACCGCTACCACCCCAAGGCCCACGCAACACCGGTGATATGAGATAAACTCCAGCGGTTACAGTACGTGAATTTGAAATATACATTCCAATGCAGTCCAAATACAAACCACTCTGACCATGGAAACCCACTATCTTCCCTCCCACCTTGGAAAATGAGAAGTAAGTCCCATGTTGTACACCATAGGGTCCATACTTGTACAAATTGCTCTCAAATGTCAGTGACCTTATCACGGATGAACAGCCTTGTGAAATAGGACCGTAATGTCCGCTCATTGAAATGAGAATTTCTTTTGGATAGTCCAATTCAATCTGCGGAGGAGGAGCACAGAAATATATTTTAGTGGATCAACTATTGAATTCTCAGACAATGATCTGAAGAGTCTAAAATTAATATGGTTTCTAAAATGTCATGGGATGAAAGAGTGTGTCATCTTTGTGACACTAAGAAGATTGAAGATGAAAAGCACTTTCTCTTAGATTGTCCAGCGTATACTCATATTAGATGATCTTATTTTCAAAATATTTATCACACTATCTACCTTCCTAACCTCTTAACTCAACAAAAGTATGGTGATCTTGGAAAGCTTCTTTTAATGTTTTTCGAATACAGAAACAAAATTCTAAAGAATCACAAGTAATCACTTATCCTGTTAAGGTCAATAGACCAATTAGATTTTAGTGGACGTTAATCATCATCATCATCATAAATTTAAGAATCTTCTTACTTCAATTCAGTCATTACCTTATCAGTTTCAATTTCCCCAACTCCACCATGCTTCTCTGACCAAGCAGTACTTCCATCTCTGTCATATTCAAATTTAATAGACTCTATGGCCTCTCCATGCACTATTATTATTTGGCGAATGCCTGTATACACTCCATCGTCCCATAAAGTTCCACCACTGCCTCCCCATGGACCAGCTGAAATGTCCTTCATGTTCTGCAAAAACACAAGTAAAAAGAATCAAATTTAACTTCCCCTAAACATTATTTTAAACAGTGTTAAACCATTTTAAAATCAATGCTTAATTTGCACCAACCAATATTATTTAAAACTATTGAATTTTGCACTTCCAATTTTTAATAATAACTCCATTTAAGGTTTGCACTTTACATCCCTTAATCCATAGAAAATTTTTCTTTAATGATATTATCTTGTTCCTAAATTCAAATCATAAATATATAAACTTACTTTAATTTTTATGAATTGGTCTACATCATAAATATTAATAATATTATAAGTGTTTAAAAAATAATAATTTTTGTATATGTTTTAAAGAGAAAAAAAAAAACTGGATTTCATTTTTTTAATTTTAAATATAATTTTTAAAGTATTTTAGGTATTTTTTTTTCTTTATTATATTAGGTAATGTTTTTTCTTTATTATAATTGCAATTTAAAAAAAAAAATTCAAAATATTTTGAATATTATTCATGTTTATTTAAATTTTTTATTTTCAAAATATTTTGAATATTATTCACTTTCTTGTTTATTATAATTGCAAATTTTTAATTTTTATCCTTTTCAAAATAATTTGAATATTATTAACCTTCTTGTTTATTTAAATTTTTCTTGTTCAAAATATTTTGAACATTGTTCACCTTCCTATTTATTATAAAAGTTATGTTTTTATCTCTGGAGCATTATTTTCAAATAATAATTAAAAATTTAAACAATAAAATAAATCTATAAACTATTTATATTACTTTTTAATAAATATATTTTTTAATTTAATATTTAAAAAATATAAAATATGTATACACAATTAAATTTTAAATTTTATAATATAAAAGAAAACATTTAGTCTTAGAATCACTAAACATTTATATCTTCATTTCTTTTTTTTTTCTTTTTTTGGTGGTTAATACAAAGTTCTGTAATTTAGAAACACCTGATATATTTTATCTTAGAATCACTAAACATTTATATCTTCATTTTTTTTTATGGTTTAGTTATTATTATAATCAAATTTAAAATAAAAAAAATTAAGTTCAAATATGGTAAAACAAATTTTTTATCTTTTGGTTATAGTTTAAATTTTCTAAATTTTGGTTATTTTTAGAGGATATTATTAATTTAATTTTGCCAGAAATTTAATTTAATATTGAATCTGTAGATTTGAATGGTTAGGTATGTGTAATTAGAATATCATAGATATTTTTCAAAATGCTGAATCTATTTATACATTAAAAAAATGTAATTTAAACAAGAAAAAAATGAAATATCACCTATATTTATATAACCAGATTCCAATAAAAATAACAAAATTTAGAAAATCTTTATAGGAAGAAAGAAATTAACCATCATCCTAATATAAGAAAAAAAAACTCAAAAATGTCAAACACCTAACAATACCATTTTAAATGTTCATAATGTCAAACACCTAAAAATACCATTTTAAAAGATCAAGTTCATAATGTAATGAAAATGAGAATACCAGCGATGGATCAACTTACCATGGCTTATGGATTTAGCTTAGTCTGTCCTCCGTTTGAAATGTTGCCAAATATTTCAACTGAATTTTCAACAAAATACTTCAAAACAGGAAACTCAAGTATATCAACTACAGGCTTGTTTATAAAAACAAAGTTCCCAAAAGCAGTATGGACAAAGCATTTACAGTAAGCTTGTTTATGGAGACTGAGTTCCAAAAGCATTTACAATATGCTTGTTTATGGAGACTGAGTTCCAAAAATCAGTATGGACACAGCATTCACAGCATACATAAAAGGAAATACATCTAGAGACAATTACAGTCATAGATAGAAAATATACAGGTGTTTTAAATTAAGTATTACCTTAAGACTTTCTTCAAGCAGAGACGTGGAGATTTTGATTGAAATTGAATTATTGCAACCTTTCTTGAGTTCTCATATAGCAAGTGAAGAGTGAAGAATATGTATATAGTCGTTGAATGAGTTCATACATGTAGTTGCATGGAAACCAGTAGAGTAGCAGTACTGGAATTTCTGTGAAGAATTAACATCTGTGGATGAGAAAGCATAAGAGAAGCACCTTTCACAGGTGTTGAGGTCTGAAAGGGTGTGGTAGGACATCTCATCTCAAAAGCCACAATGTCGGTTGAAGCTATTCTTATTCTACAAATCTTGTTTATGAATAAAATTCAGATTCCAATATTGTTAACGTACGTATATTCTTCTTTGGATTGGTCTCTGCCACATATTTTTTCCACATTTCGTCGTGGAATTTGCTTTTTGGCTCGTCAAGGCAATGCTCGTACACGGTAAGGCAATGCTATTCGTTAGCGTTGGTGATATATTAGCTGGAGATGCTAAAGCTTTCTGGATAAAGGATGGTGGTCAATGGACAACACATTTATACTCGTAATTTCAATGCAATTAATTTTCAAGTAGGGTGAAGAAGTATTATGATGAATCAGATAATTTGGAATTTTAATGCAATTACTTTTCAAGTAGGGTGAAGAGGTATTATGATGAACCAGAGAATTTGGATTGGATAAGGAACAATGTTTCCACGCACCAATATATTATTGAAAATAAATAGAAATGTTTTTAATTAGATTTTTTTTTTTTGGTAAATGGATAAAAAAAAATATGTTTATTGTTATTTATTGAAAATTATAAGTAAAAATTATGTAAAAATAAATATTGATGATGATGATGATTAATATTTATTGACATAGAATTGGTTTATAGGATCTTAAGAAGGTAAGGCATTATTTTCAATTCTTTAAAATTTTGTTTTTGTGTTTGAAAATGCTTTCTAAGATCATCATAGTTTTGTTGAGTTAAATGTTTAGGAAGGTTGGTAGTGTGACAAATATTTTGAAATTGAGAACTAATTTGGGTATAGGCTGGACAATCTAAGAGAAAGTGTTTTTCATCTTCAACCCTCTTAGTGTCTCAAAGGTGATAGGCTCTTTCATCCCATGGTCTTTTAGGAATTGACCAAAATGTTTTTTCACTATGGAGCTCATGAGAATTTGCTCTTATTTTAGCAAAGCTTATCTTATTTCTTTACACTTGATCTTCTAGGTTAGGGCTGATTACCTCCTTATAATACCTTACTTTTCTTTTTTTCTCTAACCGATCTTTATCACACCACATTTTCCTCTTAAATTTTGATTTAATAATATTTTTGATAGTATCCTTATTCTGCAAAATGGTCTCTTTCATGATTCCCCAATGGCTTAGCCAAGATTGGGAATCTTTATGCCATCCCCACTTGAGTCGAAGGGGATTGTGGATGGATTTTGAAGCAATTTTAGGAAGCCTCTTGTCTTCCATGTCGTTTAACTTGTTCTTATATATTAGGTATTTCTTCATAGTCGTACTCTCAATGGGGGCAAGAGGATTGAATAGGGCATATTTCTTTCAATTTTGAGATTATAGGCTATAAAATTCTTTTGGATTTTCTCTATCTTTCTTTGTGTTTCTTGAGAGATACTGCATCCCAAAAATTCCCTTCCATATAGAATAACAGGACTAACAAGAGTCTCAAAGAGGACTTTTCTCTTATCCCATATTCAAAGATCGATTGATTTACAATTGTTTTCAAGCCCATAATAAGTTTTCCATCCTCCATTTATCATTTTCTCAATGTTATAATTCTAGTTGAGGTTGTGATGAATATTGATTCCAAGATATTTGTATGAAGTCACTTCCTCCAAGTTGTTGTTGTCATATACAAAAGTATCATATGTGATCTTATTGGATTTAATAATCATGACTTTTGTTTTTTCAGTATTAATAGTCATGCCCATATTTGAGCAAAACTCCTTGAGGATTCTTAGTTTCTCTCCAATATCGTGAGGACTCCTCGCCATAAGAACAATATCATCAGCATAAAGGAGAAGATTGATGACTATACCAATGAGAATTGGTTCGACACAACCTTCTTCTTCCAAACACTCTTCTAACTAGTCAATGTATATATGCCAAAAAGGGTAGGGAACAAGGGACAACCTTGCTTGACTCCAATATTGCAGTTAATTTATTTCGACTAGACTTTAATGTTCTTAGACATGGAAATAACGCTCTCATACAACCTTATAGTAGCAGCCCTTAACTCGAAAGACATTTTTATCTCTTCCAACCTATCACAAAGGTTTTTCCTAGGAATTGTATCAAAATCTTTTCTAAAGTCAACAAAACAACAAGAAAGATTTATTTTACTATTTTGGAACTCCTATGCAATGATCCTAAGGGTAACAACATGGTCCAAAATTGAATGATATCTCCTAAATATGGCTTGAACTTTATCTCGTTTACCTTGACTTTCCAGCCAAAGGATAATGTTTTTTTCCAAAATGATACTGTATAGCTTGGCTAAAATCGGGCTAATCATAATGATCCAAAAATTATCTTTTAAAGACTTTGGTTAAGTTTATGCATGAGTTGATTTACCATTTAGAAATTGAAGAGAAGAAGAAGATTTAATGAAAGAATGTTGTGGCCATCATAAATAATGCAGAACTAAAAATAAGCACTAAGAACAACAAACCATAATGCCAAGATTGTTAATGGAGTTTAGCAAAGTTGTCTATGTCTCAGGGCCTTTGTCTCAGTGGGGGAGGTTTTATTATTAATCTCCAATGCTTCAAAAATACATCAAAAGTACATCAAATGGATTACAAAGTGGTATTCTTGTTTTCTTCTTGACCTCAAGAATCCAACACAATTGACGACACTGAAAAAGGTTGAGCATAGCTCCCGGAAATGGCCTCCAAAGTTCACTTCCTCAATGTATTTCCTGCATAAAAACGAATTAAGCTTCAAAAATTCTTCAGCATTATGTTGTTTTGAACCTCTTATGGATGTCAAAAAAACCTCTTATTTATATGGATTTTTAGTTGGGGTTCACCTCCCAACTTCCTCCCAAGATCTGGCCTCAAGAAGGGCTCGAGATCCTCACTTTTGGCAAAACATCCATAAAAATCGGGCTGAAATATCATTAAAAATCCAAATCCAAAGTAAAAACCCCACAAATGGAAAAAATGTGTGCCAACCCCTTTTTTCCAAGCCCATGTTCATGTGGCACGCCATGTGGCCGAGTGCTAAGCACGCAATGTTGCCCGTGCCCATAATTTTCATTGGCTCTGGTCGTGTCGAAGGCCTTGTGGCCTCGGGCTAATTAAAAGTGTCATCCTGTGCCTACTCTGCTCCTAGTTATATGGGCTGGTATATTACCAGGGCCTAGTCCGTTGGGCTAGCCCCCTATCGAGGTTAAGTCCCATAGTTAACCCATATGGTGTGCCACCTTTGGTGAAGTCATTGCTTTCCCAGAGGTCGGGGTTTGAGTCTCGTGGAGTGCAACAAAATTTTGATCCAGCCAACATTGGCCTCATTTGGGGTGCCATGTGGCACCCTATGATTGGGCCACATGTCACCCTATGAGTTGTTCGTAATGTTGACGCATCAGTCCAGTCACCTGCATGGTCAACTTACCTACCATGTGTCATGTTTGGAGTTTTCCACGTCACTACCACCTGTAATCCATACCCTACCACATGTCACAACCTAAGCCTTCCATGTCAGTGTTCGTACAATCAACATGTTGAATCTGTACCGTACCAACTCAGCTCTGAAAACGCCAAATTTGTCTGACATGTGTTGCCTCCTGGTGCTGCCACGTTAGCATGATGACATCAGCAGTACGTCATGTTGACTTTGACTTTGAATGTTTTTGCATGTTTGGAAAAAATTTCAGATCGTGATAACCTCACCATACGATGTCAATTTTTGAAAAAAAACACACTACCAAAATCGACACCACGAGCCCTACGCGATGGTGATAGTTTTTTACGATTCTGAGAACTTTTAAACTTTTTCCTTCCTGGATCCATTTTGGATTATTCCTCCCCACTAAGACCTTTTGGTTCTCCAAAAGGATATTAACCAGTCATCAACTGTAGAATAGGCCTCCCCACATGTCCTTTGTCTTTAAACTCTGTCATGTGCACCTGTCGTATCATAATCAATTGCATAATAACCATGACAATTCAAATCATATTGTTATCCATTTGAACTCATTCACATCTTACTGAATCCACTACCATCCATGCATAAAACATTAACAATGATAATATCAGAAATATGACTGTAGATGAACCAATATGTTTGACGGACTTGTAGGACATTAACTTGTATTGAAACAAAGTATGATTGAACTCCTATCCTACAACGATCTCATGTTCATGCTCAAGATCAACTTCTTTACTTGGCACAATTATAGGTGTATTTCTTGCATAATCTTACTTCTTTAATTGTTCCATGGTTAGAAGAGATTGATTTGATTTAATATGATGAGCATGCACAACATATTATGTCCCTTCTTCAGTTAAGTGATATTGATTATGTTCCCTGGAGAATATTTCTTTGCGATCATATAAATAAGGGCTACCTAAGACCATTCCACATGTTTCTAGCAACACCATATGACATATTACTTCATCCACATACTTAGATGTAATTGCAAATTTAATGATACATTGCTTTGTTATGGGAAATTTATGGTCTTTGCTTATCCAATTTAGTGAATAGAGTTTGTGATGTAACTTAGTTTCTAATCCAAATTTATTAACCGCTTCTTCTAAAATTAAGTTAGATTGAGATCTGTTATCTATCAATGTGTCGATCTTGGTATGTTTCATAATGACCCTTATATGGAACAATTTATTTCTACAATCAAAACCATCACCAATTTTACTTGTCAAACACTCTGTTGTAATCTTAGACTCATCACCTGAATCTGAACCCAAATCTGTTGGCCGTGTTATTGTTGCAACTTTTTGTCCCCCTTTCCTCTCTTTGAACCACTTTGGTTTTTTCTCTAGGTGCAATTTCCAGCAATGTTCATCATCATTCCCTTCTTTCTTGCAAGAGAGATTCTCTTCCTTCATTGTTGTTAAGTTTTCTTTCTTCCCATTCCCTTTGCCTTTTCCTTCTTTCTTTGAAGATGATTCCCTTGATACACCAACTCCAGTTTTTCCTGTTTCAATATATGTGGATTGGACATAAACCTCATCAAGATTATTAGGTCCAAACATAAATATAGTATTACGAATATAAGCAGGAAAACCTCCTATATACTTCATAAGAGTTTCTTGTGTAGTCAGTGGAACATCTAACATCAAAGCCATCTTATGAAATTCATCAATATATTCCTGCACCGATTTTCCTTTTCTTAACTTGAGACTTTTCCATTCAATTAAAGCCTTTTCCTTATATCCCAATGGATAGAATTGTTTTTGAAGTGAGGAAATAAAGTCATGCCACGATGGAAGAATCTTACCAACTTGTTGAGTTTCATGTTGCATTTTACTTTGCTACTAGATGAGAGTTGTTCCTTCAAGACGAAGCAATGTCAATCTGATTTTGGTTGCCTCATCTTTGATTTGATGCACATTACAATATACCTCCATATGTCTAACCCAGTTATCACGTTTCTCAGCATTAACTTCTCCATCATACATAGGAAAAACAAATTTTACATCAAGTTTAAGTAATGTAATATCAGGCTTATGTTTATGAGAATGTTTTCTTGAAGAAGTAAGATTTGAACTTGTACTTGAAAAATAAGAAGAAGATGGAGATGAAAGAGGTGAAGGAGGAGGTTTTAGAGGGTCCTCTCCTTCTTCACTTTTGTCTTGTTTTGAAGATTCCCCTTGAACCGGTCTCTCCCGTTCCAAGTAATCATCATACAACACTTTTACCATCTATGACATGGAAAAGAAAGTTCTTTGAAACTCTCTTTCATTTTGAGAAAGTCCTTCTTCTGATTCCATATTCTCACTTTGAGATGTCCTCTTTCTTGATCCAATCTCAGTATATCCTTCTACAAGCTCTCCTTCACCTTGACTTAGTTTTTCCTTGGTAATCATGCAAACTCAAACAACCAATTGTCAACTTGCATTGATACCACTTGATCTGAAAATGATATTTTAAAGACTTTAGTTAAGTTATGCATGAGTTGATTTACCATTTAGAAATTGAAGAGAAGAAGAAGATTTAAGGAAAGAATAGTGTAGCCATCATAAAGAATGCAAAACTGAAAATAATCATTAATAACATCAAACCATAAATCCAAGATTGTTAACAGAGTTCAACAAAGTTGCCTTTGTCTCAATGGGGGAGGATTTCTTATTAACCTTGATACACCAACTCCAGTTTTTCTTGTTTCAATATATGTTGCTTGGACATAAACCTCATCAAGATTATTAGGTCCAAACATAAATATAGTATTATGAATATAAGCAGGAAAACCTCCTATACACTTCATAAGAGTTTCTTGTGTAGTCAATGGAACATCTAACATCAAAGCCATCTTATGAAATTCATCAATATATTCCTGCACCGATTTTCCTTTTCTTAACTTAAGACTTTTCCATTCAATTAAATTATTTTCCTTATATTCCAATGGATAGAATTGTTTTTTAAGTGAGGAAATAAAGTCATTCCATGATGGAAGAATCTTACCAACTTGTTGAGTTTCATGTTGAATTTTACTTTGCCACCAGATGAGAGGTGTGCCTTCAGATGAAGCGATGGAAATCTAATTTTGGTTGCCTCATCTTTGATTTGATGCACATTACAATATACTTGCATATGCCTAACCCAGTTATCACGTTTATCGGCATTAACTTTGCCATCATACATAGGAAAAACAAATTTTACATCAAGTTTAAGTAATGGAATATCAGGCTTATGTTTATGAGAATGTTTTCTTGAAGAAGTAAGATTTGAACTTGTACTTGAAAAATAAGAAGAAGATGGAGATGAAAGAGGTGAAGGAGGAGGTTTTAGAGGGTCCTCTCCTTCTTCACTTTTGTCTTGTTTTGAAGATTCCCCTTGAACCAGTCTCTTCCATTCCAAGTAATCATCATACAACACTTTTACTATATATGACATGGAAAAGAAAGTTCTTTGAAACTCTCTTTCATTTTGAGAAAGTATTTTTTCTGATTCCATATTCTCACTTTGAGATGTCCTCTTTCTTGATCCAATCTCAGGATATCCTTCTACAAGCTCTCCTTCACCATGACTTAGTTTTTCCTTGGTAATCATGCAAACTCAAACAACCAATTGTCAACCTGTTTTGATACCACTTGATCCGAAAATGATCTTTTAAAGCCTTTGGTTAAGTTATGCATGAGTTGATTTACCATTTAGAAATTGAAGAGAAGAAGAAGATTTAAGGAAAGAATATTGTAGCCATCATAAAGAATGAAGAACTGAAAATAATCACTAATAACATCAAATCATAAATCCAAGATTGTTAACGGAGTTCGACAAAGTTGCCTACGTCTCCAGGCCTTTGTCTCAGTGGGGGAGGATTTCTTATTAGTATTCAATGCTTCAAAAATACATCATAAGTACATAAAATGGATTACAATCTGGTTTGGTTGTGTTCTTCTTGACCTGAAGAATCGAACACAACTTACGGCACTAAAAAATGTTGAGTGTAGCTCCCGAAAATGGTCTCCAAAGTTCCCTTCCTCAATGGCTTCCCTGCATAAAAATGGCTTAAGCTTCACAAATTATTCAACATTTTTATGTTATTAACCTCTTATGGATGTAAAAAAAACCTTTGGTTTATATAGATTTTGAGTTGGCATTCACCTCCCAACTTCCTCCCAAGATATGGCCTCAAAAAGGGCTCCAAATCCTCATCTTTGGGAAAAACTCCATAAACATCAGGCTGAAATATCATTAAAAATCCAAATCCAAAGTAAAAATCCAACAAATGGAAAAAAATTGTGTCAACCCCTTTTTTCCAGGCCCTTGGTCACGTGACACACTATGTGGCCAAGTGTTAAGCACCCAATGGCTCCCGCACCCATAATTTTTGTTGGCTCTGGTCATGTGGAAGGCCATGTGGCATCGGGATAAGCCCAAGTGTCATCCCATGCATTCTTTGCTCCTGGTTATGTGGGATGGTATACGACCAAGGCCTGGTTGGGTGGGATATTCCCTTGTCGACCAGGCTATAACCCCCCAAACTTCCGCATTAACCAAATTTGAATATAAAGTTGGTTGTATAGAGGTTAAGTCCCACAATTAGCCTGGATGGTGCACCACCTTTGGTGAAGTCGTTTCTTTCTCAGAGATCAGGGGTTCAAGTCTCATGGAGTGAAAAATGTCTTTGACCCAGGCAACATTGGCCTCATCTGTGGTGTCTTTTGATTGGGCCACGTGTCACCATGTGATTTTCTCGTACTGTTGATGCATCGGTCCAGTCACCCTACCAAATCACCTGCACAGTCATCATACCTACCATGTGTCACGTCTAGATATTGACACGTCACTTCCATATGTCATATTACCCTACCATGTGTCACGACCTGAGCCTTCCATGTCAACCTCTATACAGTCCCCGTGTCGAATCTGTATCGTTCCAACTCAGCCCTGAAAATGCCAAATATGCCTAACATGTGTCATATCCTAGTGATTCCACATCAGCATGATGATTTCATCTGCCACATCATGTTTGCATACTACTGACATCATCAGTAAATCCTGTTGGCTTGGACTTTTTTTGCCTGTTTGGGAAAATTTTCAGATCGTGGTAAATTCGCCATACGATGTCCATTTTCAGAAAAAAAACATATTGTCGGAATCGACATGATGAGCCCTATGTTATGGCGTTGGTTTCGTCTGATCATGAGAAATTTGAAATTTTTTCCTTCCTAGATCCATTTTGGATCATTCCTCCCCACTAATATATTTTGGTCCTCCAAAATGATATTAACTAGTCATCAAGTGCGGAATAGGCCTCTCCACTTGTCATTTGTCTTTAAACTTTGTCTTGTGCCCCTGTCACATCATAATCAATTGCATAATAACCATGAAAATTGAAAGCATATTGTTATCTATTTGAACTTGTTCACATCTTACTGAATCCACTACCATCCATGTAGAAAACATTAGCAACGATAATATCGTAAATATGACTGTAAATGAACCAATATGTTTGACGGGCTTGCACAACATTAACTTATCTTGAAGCAAAGTATGATTGAACTCCTATCCTACAACCATCTCATGTTCATGCTTAAGATCAATTGCTTTACTTGGCACAATTATAGGTGTATTTATTGCATACGTTTCCTTATTTAATTGTTCCATGGTTAGAAGAGATTGATTTGCATTAATATGATGAGCATGTACAACATATTATGTCCTTTCTTTAGTTAAGTGATATTGATTATGTTCCCTGAAGAAGATTGTTTTGTGATCCTATAAATAAGGGATACCTAATACCATTCCACATGTTTCTAGCGGCACCACATCACATGTTACTCCATCCACATACTTAGATGTAATTGCAAACTTTATGATACATTGCTTTGTTATGGAAAATTTATGATCTTTGTTTATCCAATTTAGTGAATAGGGTTTGTGATGTAACTTAGTTTTTAATCCCAGTTTCTTAACCACTTCTTCTAAAATTAAGTTAGATTGAGATCCATTATCTATCAATGTGTCAATCTTGGTATGTTTCAAAATTCCCCTTATATGGAACAAGTTACTTCCAGAATCAAAACCATCACCAATTTAACCTGTCAATCCAACTATTGTAATCTTAGACTCATCACCTGAATCCAATCCCAAGTCTATTGGTCATGTTGTTGTTGAAAAAAATTTCCTCCCTTTCCTCTCTTTGAACCACTTCGGTTTCTTATCTGGGTGAAATTACCAACAATAATCATCATCGTGCCCTTGTTTCTTGCAATGCTTGCAAGAGAGCTTCTCTTCCTTCACTGTCGTTGAGTTTTCTTTCTTTCCATTCCCTTTGTCTTTTCCTTCTTTCTATGAAGATGATTCCCCTGATACAACAACTCCAGTTTTTACTGTTTCAATATATGTTTCTTGGGCATAAACCTCATCAAGATTATTAGGTCCAAACATAAATACAGTATTACTAATATAAGCAAACAAACCTCCTATATACTTCATAAGAGTTTCTTGTGTAGTCAATGGAACATCTAACATCAAAGCCATCTTACGAAATTCATCTATATATTCCTGCACCAATTTTCTTTTTCTTAACTTAAGAATTTTCCATTCAATTAAAGCCTTTTCCTTATATCCCAATGGATATAATTGTTTTCTAAGTGCGGAAAAAAATTCACGCTGCGATGGAAAAATCTTACCAACTTGTTGAGTTCCATGTTGCATTTTACTTTTCCACCAGATGAGAGTTGTGACATCAAGACGAAGCGATGCCAATCCGATTTTAGTTTCCTCATATTTTATTTGTTTCACATTACAAAATACCTCCATATGTCTAACCCAGTTATCAAGTTTCTCAGCATTAACTTAGCCATCATACATAGGAAAAACAAATTTTACATCAAGTTTAAGTAATGGCATATCAGGGTTATGTTTATGAGAATATTTTCTTGAAGAAGTAAGATTTGAACTTGTACTTGAAGAAGAAGAAGAAGATGGATATGAAGGAGGTGAAGAAGGGGGTTTTGGAGGGTCCTCTCCTTCTGCACTTTTGTCTTATTTTGAATATTCCCCTTAAACCAACCTCTTCCATTCCAAGTAATCATCATACAACACTTTTACCATCTCTGAGAAGGCAAAGAAAGTTCTTTGAAACTCTCTTTTGTTTTGAGAAAGTCATTCTTTTGATACCATCTTCTCACTTTGAGATGTCATGTTTATTGATCCAATCTCAGGATATCCTTCTACAAGTTCTCCTTCACCATGACTTATATTTTTCTTGGTAATCATGCAAACTCAAACAACCAACTTTCAACTTGTTATGATATCACTTGATCCGAAAATGTTATTTTAAAGACTTTGGTTAACTTTATGCATGCGTTGATTTACCCTTTAGAAATTGAAGAGAAGAATAAGATTTAATGAAAGAATGTTGCATACATCATAAAGAATGCAAAACTAAAAATAAGCACTAATAACAGCAAACCATAACGCCAATATTGTTAACGAAGTTTGGTAAAGTTGCCTATGTCTCTTGGCCTTTGTCTCAGTGGGGGAGGCTTTCTTATTAATATTAAATGCTTCAAATAAACATCAAAAGTACATCAAATGGATTACAAATTGGTCTGGTTGTGTCCTTCTCGGCCTCAAGAATCCAACACAACTGACAACACTAAAAAAGGGTGAACGTTTTGTTTGTGGAGCCTGATTATCTTCATGATTCAGACATCTTTGTTTTCAGTCGTGTTTATACCCCATGAAGAATTTAAACCTAGGAAGAATGTACACTCCTCCATGCGGGGAAGTGAAAGGGGGGGTTACCCCCCTTACGAGGTCTGGGGGGGATATCCCTCTGAATGGGGGGTTCGGGGGCAAAGCCCCCGAAGGAAAAAATTTCCTTGTAAATGTATATTGTAATTTCATTGTAAATCTGGACCGTTCATTCTAAGGTTGCAAATCTGGCGGTAGAAGTTATGTTAGGGTTTTTTGCACTAGAAGGAAACCCTCTTTTATGAGGGAAATGTATTGAGGCTATGTATCATTGTGAATATTGTATTATGAGAGAGTAGATTGTGAGAGAAAGAAGAGGAAGTTACAGCAGGTGTTTTGTAGGTCGTATCCCTTCATTTGTTGGATAATAATAAAAGAAGGACCTGGAAATTTCTCTAGTGGATGTAGACCACACTTGGTGAACCACGTATATCTGTGTCTCTATTGTATTATGTATATTTTGTGTTTTATTTCCACAAATTTTTTTATTTTATTTCTCCACGATCATGGTTTTATAACAGAGCATAGCTCCCGTAAACGGCCTCCAAAGTTCGCTTCCTCAATGGCTTCCTTGCATAAAAATGGCTTAAGATTCACAAATTATTCAACATTATGTTGTTCTGAACCTCTTATGGCTTTCAAAAAAACCTATGGTTTATATACATTTTGAGTTGGGGTTCACCTCCCAAGATTTGGCCTAAAAAAGGGCTCCATATCCTCATTTTTGGGGAAAAAATCCATAAAAATCAAGCTAAAATATCATTAAAAATCTAAATACAAAGTAAAAAACCCACAAATGAAAAAAATGCACGCCACCCCCTTTTTTCCAAGCCCCTAGTCATGTGGTGCACCATGTGATCGAGTGTTAAGCACCCAATGGCTCCTACGCCCATAATTTTCATTGGCTCTAATCGTGTGGAATGCCATGTGGCCTTGGGCTAATCCCAATTGTCATCCTACGCGTGCTCCACTTCTGGTTCTATGGGATGGTATACGAACATGGCCTGGTCAGTCAGGCTAGCCCCCCGTCGATCGAGATCTAACCCCCTAAACTTTCGCATTAACCAAATTCAAATATAAAGTTGGTTTCATAGGGGTTAAGTCCCACAGTTATCATGGACGGTGCGCCACCTTCGATGAAGTCGTTTCTTGCCCGAGGTCAGGAATTAGAGTCTCACGGAGTGCAACAAATTTTTAACCCAACCAACATTGGCCTCATCTGAGGTGCCACATGGTGCCCTGTGATCGGGCCACGTATCACCCTATGATTTTCTCATACTACTGACACATCGGTCCAGTCACCCTGCCAACTCACCTGCACATCAAACATACCTACCACGTGTCATGCCCAGAGATTTCCACATCACTTCCACTTGTCATCTATACCCTTCCACATGTCATGACCTGAGCCTGCCACGTCAGTGTTTGTACAGTCCATGTGTCTAATCCATATCGTGCCAACTCAGCCCTGAAAATTCCAAATCTGCATGACATGTGTCACCTCTTGGTGCTACCACGTCATGCTGACGTATTGCTGACGTCAGAAGTACGGTATGTTGACTATTGACTTTGAATTTTTTTTCTTGTTTAGGAAAATTTCAGATCACGATAACTTCTCCATACGGTGTCCATTTTCGAAAAAAAACATATTGCACAATGAGCCCTATGCAATGGCACTGGTTTCATCTGATTCCGAGAAATTTGAATTTTTTACCTTCCTAGATCCATTTTGGATCACATAATGGTCCTATAATTAGAGGGAATGTTTCTACCCCCATTTTTAAAAATAGGTACAATGAGGCTTTGTGACCAGGGTTTAGCAAAGCCCTACTTGACTACTAAATTGAGGAGCTTGTTTATGTGAGGGATGAGGATAGGCCCTCTAGTTTTAAAAATTTCAACTTGGTAGCCTTCATTGCCCTTATTTTTCCCATTTGCAAGCCGCTTAACCCTGAACCCTATGTCATCCAAAGAAAAAACGCCATCCTCTGTAGGAAGAATAGAAATGGTGTCCATCGCAGTATGGAACTCTTAAATAATTTTAAGGTAGGAATTCCAGTCCTTTAAGGGAATCATATTATTTTCTTTATTATTGTGAATTAGAATTTGCCTCTAGAAATTATTAGGATCAAACTTAGATAGGTAGAAAAGTTGCTCTTGTCATTTATTTAAATAATATCTTTTTTTTCCTACTAACTACAGATTTGTATGTATTGATCTTATCGAGTTTGAAGGACTCATTAGAATCATACCTAATGGATTTCCTAGTGTTAGCGTTGGAAGTCACCCCTGGATTGCAACAGGAGAAGAGCTCGACGCCCATTAGTTTATGTCACGATTTGTCTAATGGGGTGATCAGATGGAGGTTAACTCAAACGATGTGGTCTTAACTCCGAAACTAGGCCAGGCATGCATGGGCAAGTGAGGTCTTAGGTAACTTCAAACAGTGAGTTGTAGTAAGGATGAGTAGGGGGAAGACTTGTATCAGAGAGATGCAAAGGTCTTTCGTAAACATCAGGTTCCTAACAGACTGTCGAAGAAGACATATAAACGCAAGATCTTCCTACGTTCAAATGCATAGAACCAGAGAAAACAATAATGCCATAATAAATCTATTATCACAACAGAATTGCCATAATCAACGTGAATCAGTCGATCACGAACTCTCTTAGAATAAGGTGAAAAATTAGATGGAGTAAGAAGACTGTCTGTTATAAAATAAGAAATATCATATACAGATGCATGACCAGAAAGCTAGAATGTCTGCTAAAACTTTACAATCGGGAGCTGCGCTCTACCATCGATGCTTACAAAAATGGAAAAAACGCCTACATATACTCTAAAACAACAACAACAGCAAAAACAAGACGCTGCATTAAAAACATTGCGTCTGCATGTCTTCTGACAGTCTTCCCATGCAGACTCAGGATGATCGTGTGCCTATGACAGATGCTACCTTAACTTAGCATGGCCTTTGCAGGTGAGGTAGTTGAAACATTAAAGGCCAAAATGGCATGTGCAGACTTCTCTGTCTAATCGAGGACTTCAGCCTGGCTTCTTTGGATAATCAGTACATAGAACTCCTTCGAACAGACCGCTTGCCATACCCTCCATATCTCATATTCAATGAAAGGAGGTTTCAACCATCCACTCTTGCCTTCATTTACTCCAAGGGGAAACCGAGAGAGAAATCGTATCCGTTGGCATCTAGAAATCGCGATGATCCTTTCGGCGACTAGACTCAGCGCTTTTGGCCCCTTTTGCTTAGCTCTTTTGTTTCCCAAATGACCATGGACCGTAACCCTGCTTTTATTTCCATAGGGGATTTCGTTGTTCGCGAATAGGAAGGAGATGATCCTTGCTTATCATAGTTGCGATGGGCGAAACGCCGAGATGGCTCAATTGGGCGCCACGCATCCTACAAATCTGATGGTCCTAAACTCTCTCGATGCTGTTGTGGGCCCCAGGTCCTGGACTCTCTCGTTACTTCATGCATTGAGGATATGAGGGAGCTGCTACTTGATCTTCGAAACCACAATGGGAGAAAAGGCGGGGAGCCTAATCGCACGCCAGGTGTCCGCCTCAGATGGACGGCTGAGACTGCCCCTTGATACCACGGGCCCAAATTTGGGCGACATCGACACTTCAGGGTTTGGGGTTTCAAAATGTACAATGACATAAAACCTTCACCCCTTGAACTCGCGACTGCCGAAAAGCCGACGCGACTGGATCTCGCACCACGCATCCCTCGGATGGACGGTTGTTATTCTTCCCTGCATACAATATGGGCGTGATCTATTTGCGCTAATCTCGGCGCAACTCTACTATCCGCGATTTCCCGCTGACTATCGATCTGCTCTTATGAAAGGATCTGGACCGTCGTCAATATGATTTCGCTCGCTTACTGGCTGGAAGCTTGAAACAAGATTTTTCCATGCTGCACTTGGGCGCTCCTCGTACAACTTGCAGACCCGAATATTCTTGTGCCTAGGACAAGAAATGTCGCTAACATTAGGCTCCATCAGGGATAGATTCGTCCCTGTGATTCTCTAAGAACTCATTCCGTAGCTTCAGTGACTTGCTATTGGGCTATGGAGTCATGCTCAAAACATCCCGCTGTTGAAAATACAGGTCGAAAAATAAAAGTAACAAAATAAATCTACATGCTCAAAGGAGCTTATTTATATACAGTCCTAATGCTAATAAAATATTTTACATGGGCTAGGTGAAAGAAAAC
This sequence comes from Picea mariana, assembly GCA_032191745.1. NCBI lineage: Eukaryota > Viridiplantae > Streptophyta > Pinopsida > Pinales > Pinaceae > Picea > Picea mariana. Next base: position 5,316 of record JASDQU011245825.1, on the reverse strand, counting down.
TTCCACCATAGCCATTCAAGCAGCTTCTTGGATAGAATCTCCTTCCTTATGTCGATGATCACCAGCAGATAGTGTAACCGTGACAGCAGAACGACTACACTCTTCAAATTCTCCTCACAGGCTGAAGTTGATATGAAATAGGGTGGCTCCAAGGCATAAAGGACATGCCACTCCATGTATTCACCAACAGGATCATAGAATGAGTGGAAAATTTCAGAAAATTGGCGACAGGTAGCCCCCTCTGCTATAGAGTTGCTCACATGTGGTTGAATATATTTGATAAGCACAGGTGAGTGGACAACTGATGTAGGCTCACTAATCTTAGGCGGTAGATGCCGCTGACTGGCTCTGAAATGAAATATGTGCTCAGATATTCCTCTGGTTCCTTTTCCTCCTCTTGCCTTTCCCCCGGGTTAGATTTGTATTCATCATAAATAGGGACCATGGGGTGGTTCTTCTTGTTGACTGGATCTTCAGTATATTTATAGTGATCAAATGTAGGATAAGCTTGTTGCTCATCATCACTATAATATACATCAAAGAAGGGTTGTTCTTCATGGATATGACCCTCCTCCAGAATAGTGATCCCATTGAAAATTTCCGTTTCAGGGACAATGGGACCTGTTGCTTCTGGCTGCTCATACATAATCCTTTTCTCTTTAATCCCAATTAAAAGTATATCGTGAGAAACCCCCTGGGGGAAAAGAGAAGAAACCTCTTTCACAACTAACCCCTCTTTTAAAAAGAGGGGGTCTTCGTCATCATGAGTAGAACGGCTACACTCTTCAACTCGATATCCAAGTGAGTCATCTACCATGGACCACATTTGCTCTATAAACGCATTTCTAGAAGAGGCATGTTGATCGTTATGAACATCTAAAAGAATAGAGGCCTCTGATATGATGTTAGATGCTTCCGTTCTAGGGATAACACAATTAATATCATTCTACACCTCTATATTTTCCTGGAAAATGCTTTCCTCCACAGTAAAATCTTCATCATGGACCTGGTCTTTGGGGCCAGCAGAGGCTTCATGAAGCGAAGAAAACTCCTCACAACAGTTTTCAAACAAACAATCAGCTGGATAGTAGTCTTTACAAAATGAATTGAAAGTTGTATGAAACCATGTTACAGAGTGGATGCTCACAGCGGGAAGAGATCGACACCACTCGAGAGCAGCTCCCTTCAATGAATACCTGAAGATCTTAATCTGGGCATTCTCATGCGTGATATTGTGTCGGTGAATAGCCTCATGGAAGTCCAGTAAATGCTCAGTTGGTTCCTCCCAACTTGTTGCATGAAATTCAGGGAGGAAATCTTCCCATATGTCTCTACCAGGAAGTGCATTAGGAAAACCAACTATCTGATAAAAGTCACAGAAAGCAAACCTTTGAGATAGAATTTTCTCCATATCGAACCAGTGGAGTCGCCAATTGATCCTCAAATCGTGGAGTCACAAGGTGAAAGATGCACAGCTTCAAATGTGCCTGATCCTTGTTCACCATCAAAGGCCAGATCTTAATGCCATCATTACCCCAAGAAGCTTCTCAGGCTGAGAAAGCAGACGCTGAAACCTTCTCGAGAAAGCTCCTCTGGGTTATCTTTCAGGCGTGCCAACAGTAGCCACAGCTGAAACAGTGAAGTGGAAACAATGGAGTCACCACAATGGAGTCGTCAGGTGCATAGTAGCAATCTTTAAGGGCTCTGATGTCTGATGCACCTTCAGAATTAGAGGCTCAATGTCATTCTGCCCAGGGAAAATCTTCAACTTCGTCCCCGGCAACGGTGCTAGAAATGTTAGCGTCGAAAGTCACCCATGGATTGCAACAGGAGCAGAGCCAGATGCCCATCATTTTATGTCATGATTTGTTTAATGGGGTGATCAGATGGAGGTTAACTCAAACGATGTGGTCTTAACTCTGAAACTAGGCCAGGCATGCATGGGCAAGTGAGGTCTTAGGTAACTTGAGACAGTGAGTTTTAGTAAGGGTGAGTAGGGGGGAGACTTGTATCAGAGAGATGCAAAGGTTTTTCATAAACATCAGGTTTCTAACAGACTATGGAAGAAGACATATAAATGCAAGATCTTCCTATGTTCAAACGCAGAGAACCAGAGAAAACAATAATGCCATAATAAATCTTTTATCACAACAGAATTGCCATAATTCGCGCGAATCAGTCGATCATGAACTCTCTTAGCATAAGGTGAAAACTTAGATGGAGTAAGAATACTGTCTTTTATAAAATAAGAAATCGCATATATAGATGCATGATTAGAAAGCTAGAATGTCTGCTAAAACTTTACAATCGGGAGTTGCGCTCTACCATCGATGCTTACAAAAATGGCGAAAACGCCTACATATACTCTAAAACAACAACAGCAGCAAAAGAAAGACGTTGCATTAAAAACATTGCATCTGCATGTCTTTTGAAAGTCTTCCCATGCAGACTCAGGATGATTGTGCGCCTATGACAGATGCTACCTTAACTTCGCATGGGCTTTGCAGGGAAGGTAGCCGAAACATTAAAGGCCAAAATGGCGTGTGCAGACTTCTCTGTCTAATCAAGGACTTCGGCCTGGCTTCTTTGGATAATCAGTACATAGAACTCCTTCGAATAGACTTCTTGCCAGACCCTCCATATATCATATTCAATGAAAGGAGGTTTCAACCATCTGGTCTTGCCTTCATTTACTCCAAGCGGAAACCGGGAGCGAAATCGTATCCGCTGGCATATGGAAATCGTGATTATCCTTTCGGCGACTGGACTCAACACTTTTGGCCCCTTTTTATTAGCTCTTTTGTTTCCCAAATGACCACTGACCGTAACCCTACTTTTATTTCCATAGGGGCTTTCGGCATTTGCGAATAGGAAGGAGCTGATCCTTGCTTATCATAGTTGCGATGGGGAAAACGTCGAGAAGGCTCAATTGGGCGCCACACGTCCTCCAAATATGATGGTCCTAAACTCTCCCGACGCTGCTGTGGGCCCCAGGTCCTGGACGCTCTCGTTACTTTGCGCATCGGGGATATGAGGGAGCTGCTACTTGAGCTTCAAAACTGCGATGGGCAAAAAGGCAGGGAGCCTAATCACGTGCCAGGTGTCCACCTCAGATGGACGGTTGAGACTGCCCCTTTATACTGCGGGCCCGACTTTGGGCACCATCGATACTTCGGGGTTCAAGGTTTCGAAATGTACAATGACATAAAACCTTCACCCCTTGAACTCGCGACTGTCGAAAAGCCGACGCGACTGGATCTCGCGCCACGCGTCCCTTGGATGGACGGTTGTTATTCTTCCCTGCTTACAATATGGGCGCGATCTATTTGCGCTAATCTCGTTGCAACTCTACTATCCGTGATTTTCCACTGACTGTTGATCTGCTCTTATGAAAGGATCTAGACCGTCGTCAATATAATTTCGCTCACTTACTGGCTGGAAGCTTGAAACAAGATTTTTCCATGCTGCGCTTGGGCACTCCTCGTACAACTTGCAGACCCGAATACTCTTGTGCCTAGGACAAGAAATGTCGTTAACATTAGGCTCCATGGGGGATAGAGTCGTCCCTGTGATTCTCTAAGAACTCATTCCGCAACTTCGATGCCTTGCTGTTGTGCTATGGAGTCATGCTCAAAACATCCCGCTACTGAAAATACAGGCCGAAAAATAAAAGTAACAAAATAAAGCTACATGCTCAAAGGAGCTTATTTATATACGGTCCTAATACTAATAAATATTTTACATGGGCTAGGTGAAAGAAAACTTCCACCATAGCCATTCAAGCAACTTCCTGGATAGAAGCTCCTTCCTTCTGTCGATGATCACCAGCAGGTAGTGTAACCATGACAGCAGAACGACTACACTCTTCAACTTCTCCTCACAGGCTGAAGTTGATATGAAATAGGGTGGCTCCAAGGCATAAAGGACACGCCACTCCATGTATTCGCCGATGGGATCATAGAATGAGTGGCAAATTTCGGAAAATTGGTGAAAGGCATCCCCCTCTGCTATAGAGTTGCTCACATGTGGTTGAATATCTTTGATAAGAACAGGTGAGTGGACAATTGATGTAGGCTCACTGATCTCAGGCAGTAGCTACTCGCTGACTGGCTCTGAAGTGAAATATGTGCTCAGATGTTCCTCTGGTTCCTTTTCCTCCTCTTGGCTCTCCCCCGGGTTAGATTCGTATTCATCATAAATAGGGACCATGGGGTGGTTCTTCTTGTTGACTGGATCTTCAGTATCTTTATAGTGATCAAATGTAGGATAAGCTTGTTTCTCATCATCACTATAATATACATCAAAGAGGGGTTGTTCTTCATGGATATGACCATCCTCCAGAATAGTGATCCCATCGAAAATTTCCATTTCAAGGACAATGGGACCTGTTGCTTCTGGCTGCTCATACATAATCCTTTTCTCTTTAATCCCAGGTAAAAATATATCGTGAGAAACCCCCTGGGCGAAAAGAGAAGAAACCTCTTCACAACTAAACCCTCTTTTAAAAAGAGGGGGTCTTCGTCATCATGAGCAGAATGGCTACACTCTTCAACTCGATATCCAAGTGAGTCATCTACCATGGACCACATTTTCTCTATAAACGCATTTCCAGAAGAGGCATGTTGATCGTTATGAACATCTAAAAGAATAGAGGCATCTAATATGATGTCTGATGCTTCCATTCTAGGGCTAACACAATTAATATCATTCAACACCTCCATATTTTCCTGGAAAATTCTTTCCTCCACAGTAAAATCTTCATCATGGACCTGGTCTTCAGGGCCAGCAGAGGCTTCATGAAGCGAAGAAACCTCCTCACAACAATTTTCAAACAAACAATCAGCTAGATAATAGTCTTTACAAAATGAATTGAAAGTTGTATGAAAACTTGTTACAGAGAAGATGCTCGCGGCGGGAAGAGATTGACACCACTCGAGAGAAGCTCCCTTCAATGAATACCTAAAGAGATTAATTCGGACATCCTCATGCGTGATATTGTGTCAGTGAATAGCCTCATGGAAGTCCAGTAAATGCTCAGCTAGTTCCTCCCAACTTGTTGCATGAAATTCAGGGAGGAAATCTTCCCATATGTCTCTATCAGGAAGTGCATTAGGAAAACCAACTCTCTGAGAAAAGTCACATAAAGCAAACCTTTGAGCCAGAATTTTCTCCATATCGAACCAGTGGAGTCGCCAATCGATCCTCGAATCGTGGAGTCGCCAGGTGAAAGATGTGCAGCTTCAAATGTGTCTAGTCTTTGTTCACCATCAAAGGCCAGATCTTAACGTTGTCGTTACCCCAAGAAGCTTCTTAGGC